>PVJI01007634.1:0-76852 GCA_004026765.1 Micronycteris hirsuta
CTACTCTTTATATATATAAAGCACAAATATACATACAGTACATAAGAAGCTATACAGAGTATCTGTGGCATTAAAATTCATGGGGAGAGGCCATTAGGAAAATAAGGTTGAGAAACACTGCATTAGAGTAGGAGTTTTTTTTAGGAGTGGGGATCATGTTTTCTTTAAACCAAAAACTAAACCTAATCATCCAACAAACTATTTTGGCACACCAAACAGGATGTTTTAATCTTATCTTTTACTATTGAGTTTCAGCAAGGAGATTTATTTTTCTTTTTATCCTGTTTAACCCAAGTTCAAAGTTGATTCATAACAATTTAGGCAAATATGATACTTCTCTTAACCATTGTTAATCATGAACTCTTACTAAAATATGGCCAAACAAATAAATAGGCTTATATATTATTTTCATCAAGTGAAATACCTGAAGAGTGATTTTCTTTGTTCTTAATATTTAAAAATACTAATATTGTTATTATAATTATTTTTGTTATTTAGATTGAAGTATCTAAAAGTCAAGATTATTAGACACTCCTTTGTATTTCTGTGTGGTATGAATTATGGTTTGAGTATTTTTCCAAAGACTAAAAATTGGGCATTGGTTCTGGTGTTTTACAAAAAAATATTTTATAATTGTATACTATAACTACTTAATGCTAATTTATATTTTTAAAATCAGCCATTGGATTTCATGGTATGCAGATAGCTTTTGAAAATAATTGGATTTCAGTATTTCTTGGTACTCTGGCGGTTTGAGATAGTAATCGATAACTTAAGAGAATCTGCTGTGGTAAGGGAGCCGTGGATTACTGAAATACTTTTAATTCTATTTATTGTTTCTGCATATGACGTAGAGTTTGTCTATTATGTATCTGGAATATATCACACATCAAAAGGTAAATTAAAACTGGTCTTATTATTAAAATATTTTAGCACATAGCATAGATAGACATTTCCACTTCTCTGTGTTTAAAAGAGAATGGAAGCTGGAAGATATACAAATAAAGTGCCCATAACAGGTTAGCATAATGTTTATTGCTGTAATAACTAAACCAGAACATATTAGTGGCTTAATGTAATTACGTTTTATTCAAAGTTTATGTAGTCGTTGAGTGCAAATGTTCAAGTTGTTTGATGACTCTTCCTTTTAGTGACTCGGGGACCCAGACTTCTTACATTTTCTGAGGCCTCACGTGTCATGTAGCCTGCTGGTACGCTTGCTCACGTCCCGCTGATGAGAAAAGCCCCTCGAGCACATCAGTATTCACGTTGACTGGGAAATGTTGTCTTTTACTGGGTGGTTGCCTCCCACCAATAACTTCCACATCGTCGAAGGGAGAGCACAGATTATTTTTGAATGGCTACCCGGCTCTGCTACAATAATAATAATAATGTTAATAGTAATCGTATATTAGTTTCCTAATGGCTAGTGAGCAAATTACCACAAACTTGGTGGCTTGAAACAGCACAAATTTATTCTCTTAAGAGTTCTAGATTTCAGAAGTCCAAAGTGAGTTTCACTGGGTCCGTACTCTCTCTCTGGAGACTTTTAAGGGAGAATCTATTTCCTTGCCTTTTCTAGTTTTTAGGGCTGGATTCCTTGCATTTTTTTTTTTTTAAGATTTTATTTATTTATTTTCAGAGAGAGGAGAAGGGAGGGAGAAAGAACAATGTATGGTTGCCTCTCACGTGGCCCTCATTGGGGACCTGGCCCGCAACCCAGGCATGTGCCCCGACTGGGAATCGAACCAGGACCCTCTGGTTCCCAGCCCGCGCTCAATCCACTGAGCTACACCAGCCCGGGGTTTTGGATTCCTTGCATTTTTAAATTCTTGGCCCCTTCTTCTATCTACAAAGCCAATGTCTTACTTATTGCCTTCTTACAGTCAAGCCTCCCTTCCTTTTATAAGGACACTTGTGATTACATTTAGGGCCTAGGTAAATAATTCCAGAAAATCCCCCATCCCAAAGCTCCGTCATTTAATCACATCTGTGAGACTCCTTTATCCATAAGTTCACATTCCCGGGTATCTGGGATTAAGACCTAGATATCTTTGGGGTCGTTATTTGGTCTGCTACAAGTAGTTAACATTTATTGAATGCTTAATATTGTCAAGTTCTAAGATTTTTGCATGTATTAGTTTGTATTTTTCTGTTTACTTTGTTTATTCATTATCTGCTTGTTCTACTTGAAGGCTTACCTGTTTTTCCTCAACTGAGTGTTTGTTTTGCCATCTTCTGGAAGATGTATTCTTCACTTTAATGTTTAAAAATTTTATCAGGAAATCTTAGAATTGGAAATCATTTTTAGAGATTATGTGGTCTAATCATTCTGTTTTGCTATATCCTATTAAGTGTTCTAGAATTAGGTGAGGAAGTTGTTAATTATTCTTTGGAATCTATTTCTCTTGAGTTTTGAAGAAAGTTCTTTAAATCTACCATTAGGCTCCTTTGGAGTATTAATATATTAAATTCTGCTTTCTTTATTCCTATCCAAACCTGTCTTTTCCAGTTTTTAAAATTGTGCTGTAGATTATTTCTTTGGATTTTTCCCCCCACAAAAATGTTGAATTTTATTTGACCATTCTTGTGATCACATGGAAATGACTTACTAGGAAAAAGATACTGCACTTTGGATCAAAAACATTTTATGGGCCGTGGCTGCTGTGACTCAGTGGATTGAGTGCCGGCCTGCAAACCAAAGGGTCGCCAGTTCGATTCCCAGTCAGGGCACATGCCTGGGCTGTGGGCCAGGTCCCCAGTTGGGGACGTGCTAGAGGCAACCACACATTGATGTTTCTCTCCCTTTTTCTCCCTCCTTTCCCTTCTCTCTATAAATAAGTAAATAAATAAACAAACAAACAAGCAAACCATTTTATGGGAGAGAGGTAGTTGAAGACCTAAAGCCACTCGTAGGTTTCAGTAGTAAGCACAGGAGTAGCACATAAGCAATTAATTGTGTGACTGGATGAAATTAAACCAAAAGCAGATATACCTGATTTAGGGTTATCACAGAGAAGAATTATGAGGTACTGTAGATTAATTCAGGCAACTGTTCTATCAATCACATATTTGGTGCTAGGGGTGCAAAGATGATTTAGGCATAGTCCTGTTCTAGAGGACCTAATTACTCTAGTAAGGACACGGACATGCAGACATTGTTGCAGTGTCATAGAGGCAGAGATCACTGTAGAAGTCATGATGCTTACAGTTGTAACAGAAACCACAACTCAAGGTGCCTAAACAGTGCAGGGAATCTACTGGTTATGTACAGGTGTATCTGAAAGTTACAGAGGCAGCTCAGTTACGTAATCACGTGCCTTTCTCCTCCTTCTGTTTTCCTGTTCCTTTTCAATGTTTTCTGATCAACTTTATTCTGAAGCTGGTTCCCTTTCAGTTTGTGTGATGACTGCTAAACTCTCAGGGCTACCCCCAAAAAGAGAGTTGCTGTCTGACCATGAAACTAAAGTCCTGGGGTTCACTCTGACTACAACTATTTTGCTCTCATGTAACCCTTTCACCAGATTGGGGGAAGGTATAATTGAGAGGCAAATGAGAACACAAAATTTAGAACTTTCAAAGAATTTAGTCTATCCCTGAAAATTGGTGTTAGTCTTATTTTGGCTTTATGATTTTTTTTTTTAAAGATTTTATTTATTTATTTTCAGAGAGAGGAGAAGGGAGGGAGAAAGAGCAATGTATGGTTGCCTCTCACATGGCCCTCACTGGGGACCTGGCCCGCAACCCAGGCATGTGGCCCGACTGGGAATCGAACCGGGACCCTCTGGTTCCCAGCCCGTGCTCAATCCACTGAGCTACACCAGCCGGGCAAGCTTTATGATTTTTAACTTGGATTTTTTTAATATACTAAAAATCTGGAATTCTTGATGGTGGCAGGTGAATTCAGAAGAGAATCTCAGTTCAGTGACTTTCTTCTGAAATTTTGGAAGCATAAAAATTTCCTGTTCTCCTTTTAGAGATCTTTGATTCTGTATACACTTCATTGCAGAAATTAAGAACCTGACATACAGTCTGTTCTTTATTACTTCTTCCCTTGTAACTGGGCAGTAAGGTGAGTTTTGATACTGGGTCCGATGGTTCATGGTTATGCCACTTCTGGAGTCAGTCACATTTACAATAGGAAAATAAATACCAAGGCCAGAAATGTCAGGTCTTGCTCTAACAGCCTTATACTTATGATTTGAGGGGTGCTGTGGAAGACTTGTTTTTTTACTTAGCCTAATAAACATTTAATCAGGGTCTTCAAGCATGTAATACTTGAAAAACTGAAATAGTAATACAGAGCTACTTTGAGTGAAATGCTTACACTTCCATTTGCTCTCTTTTTACATAGTTTCTGGTGCACCACACTTGCATTCACTGCAGTTCTTTTTTTCTCTATGACAAGTATTCATTCAGGAGCCACAGCATGTGACCCTGCTATAGCATTGCCAGATCTTATTTTGAAGAATTTGGGCAGAGAGGGAGTAGAAGACAGATGATTTGCTAATCGTCTGACCCAGCTCAAATACAGCCCCATTCTGCATCCCAGCACACTTGGATCAAGGCATTGGAATACAGGCTAAGCCTGTTGTTTGTGGGCCATCTGGTAACCCAGTAACTGCTAGAGTGTAGGCGTTTTGGCCTGACAAAGAGTTTCTGAAGGTACATTTGACACTCTTGTTGTATTAATGTTCCTGCCCTAAAAGAATTACTTCTTTGTGCTAAAATTATATTAAATGTTATTTGATAAAAAAGGAAAAAGTCATGTATAAATTGTAGTGAATTATCTGGAATTCACTGAGTTGACCTTCATTAAAGTTAAAGGGTGGGTTTAATGGAGACTTTAGTTTCCAGAGGGACAGGTACTACCCCCAGGTCAATGACTGTGACACCTTTTAAATGGGTTCTTTAGCAGCCACTTTAAAAGTACTTTAATGGTGAGTGGTTCAAAAGTTAGAGCAGAAACTCTTACACACCAAGAGTATCAAATGTACCTCCACAGACCTTTGTAGGGTCAAGAGGCCTACACTCTAGCAATACTGGGTTACCAGATGGCCCACAAACAGGCACTAAGTATTTTACATGTATTGGCTAGTTTAACTTTCCCAACAGTGCTGTGAGATAGGTTGTTACTGTTTTTATCTCCATTTTTCAGAGGGAGAAATTGGCACAGAGAGGTCAAGTAACTTGCCCAAATTTAGACAGCTTAGTAAGGTACAGAATTGGGATTTGAACCAGACAGTCTGGGACCAGAGTTTATGCTTTTAGTCACCCACTGTATTTTACTTTCTATCAAGCAAGGACTGAAATTGTCATTAAAAATAGTATCAGTAACATTTATTATATTTTGAAATGAATAGACATTTGGGAACTTATTTTACCTATTAAATATTCAACATACTTTTTTTTAATTCTAGGAGAAGACTTTGCAGTTGTGCAGCAAGAAATTATTATGATGAAAGACTGTAAACACCCAAATATTGTTGCTTATTTTGGAAGCTATCTCAGGTACTTTGTTTGTCTCCTTTTTGAAAAGCAATAATGATTTATCACCTAATTCATTGAACGAAATAAAGTTAGCTCTAGTCCGTGTTTTGTAGTTTTTTTTTCTTGCTTTGAAGACAGGGTATTTTCATATGAATGGAATTTTTATTTATGACTCATTTATGTTAATTTGTAACTAATATCATAGTCAGTAATTGTCTGTTGCACTCTTGGGAATTCTGGCTGTGGTCTCATTGAGGAAGCTGACAGCAAAAACTTACTTTTATGGTTATCCTCCCTATGATAGAATAGAGATCTAAACATGCCATTCTGTTGCCTGCCCCTTCTAGATGTGGGTGAATTTAGAAAGGAGCGTTTCTTCCTGTTATGTTTTTATTAGAAACTTTTTTCTTTCGTGCTTCTAGCCTCCAAATATTGCATCATCTCTGACCTTCATTTTGTTCGAAGGACTGAGAATTATAACTATTTCACTGAGTTCTTAGTTTTTCAGGTCTTTGAGTAAATTTAGAAAGACTGAATTTGCCTCCTCTTGTTTTGGTTTAGCAGGACAGGTTCCCCAGGTCATATCCCATAGGGGATGACCTCAGGGCCAAATCTTGTTTTTCCATTCACTTCTATATGCAACTGAGTTTAATGCTGTGACCTAGTTTTAAAGGTTCCTTCCAAAGGGAGAATTGGAAAAATTTTTTTTAAATGTATTTTAAAGGCTTCAGTTTTGTTTCAATATACTGTAAGAATGTAACTTCTTACAGCTCCCGTTCTCTCATGATCCAGGTACAAAACACTTTAACTCTTCAGTTGTGGGCACAGCACATGGAAAAGACGGGGCAGTTCTTGCCCTCTTCTTTCCAGCTTGTGAAAAGGCGTGGGAACCAGCTCTTTGTAATTCTGACCACTTTTGAAGAGCTTTGATTGTCCAGTCTTCAACAAGGTTAAAGGGTGGGTTTAGTGGAAACTCTAGTTCAGAAAGGACCCTTAGGCATTTTAAATGGGCTCTTTAACACATCCAATTTAAAACTACTTTAACGGTAAGTGGTTCAGTCAGTAAACTAACAGTTTCTGCATCAGTTTTTATTCTGTGGAACAGCCCGGCACAGGTAGTTACTGTCCATGTTATCACTATGAAAATGTGATAGAAACATGCTTATTTTTTCTTTATAGGCGCGATAAACTTTGGATTTGCATGGAGTTTTGTGGAGGTGGTTCTTTACAGGATATTTATCATGGTAGGACCAAGTTATATTTTATAGAGATTAAGTAGAATTTCTTGATATATGGTAATATTAAAATATTAATTTTGTATTAAAATATTAATGTTTTGAGGAAAGTATGTTTTATCATGTTATTTGGATACATAAAGGTATTTCAGATATATATGGATGAAAGGAACATTTGTTTATAAGTTGGAAAATTACATGCAATTAAATTATTTGCTAATTCTAAAGAAGGAATATTATAGATTGTTTGAAATTTCAAACTCAGACTTATAGAAGATGTGCAAAGGCCTTGGTGGCTAATACTAAGCCCAAAGAATATCCAGTTGCAAAATGAATAGTGTTAATACAAAGATAGTTGGTTTTGCTTTCATGTATTCAGGAATCATCAATTGAATATTTGTGATCTTAGATGCTAGATTTTGAGGAATTAAAAAATTAGAACATTTTTTCATTAGGATTTCAATGGAATAGTAGAGACTTTTAAAGTAAAATAAACAAGTTTTAGTCTTTTTTCTCTTTTCTGTTCTAGTTCTGTTCATGAGTTACTGTCACAAACTGCACAGTAGCTTTATTCTTGTGCAGAAGGTGTGCTTTTTGATAAATGTAAAATAAAATTAATGTCTTAATTTATGATGTCAATTTTCTAAGAAAATATTTTGGAAAATTTTTCTAATTTTTTTTTATATAGCAGTCAAGCTCATGTATCTAGTTTGGGGCCTCTTGTGTAATTTTAGGGACTGATTGTAATAAAGATGTTCAAAGGCTATTTGGAGAGGAATATTGATTCCATTTCACTTCACTTTACTATATTTTGTTACAAGGCCACTGTCTAGCAAAAGATCCCATCATTGGAATTTGATTTTTAGCATAGTCTCTTCCAGTGAATGTATTTCTTTACTCTAAAGTGACATAATAGTGAAGTGGATAAATGCACACACAGAAATATGAGGTCTGTCTGGAAAAAAGTCCAAGCCATTGTTAATATAATGAGAATGGTTTGTTCAACTTCAGTGTAACCTGGCAGCAAAGGAGAGTGGACTGGAATGTGCATGTGTGAACAATGACAGCTTCACTGTACTAGTCAGTGGGGGTGGTAGATGTCCTTGAATGAGCATGTGTACTGCATGGCCATCACATTAAAAATGACTGAGCAAATAGAGCAATGAAGCTGCATCAAATTTTGCATCAAGCTTGAACATTCTTCTCTGAAAATTATTTGGATGATTCAGAATGTCGCAGCTATGGTGACTGGTGATTGGCAACTTCATCACGACTATGCGCCTGCTCATGCAGTGTGTCTCGTTCAGAGTTTTTTGGTGAAACATCAGATCACTCAGGTGACTCAGCCCCACTGCAGCCCAGATTTGGTGCCCTGCAACTTCTGCCTTTTCCCAAAACTAAAATCACCTTTGAAAGGGAAGAGATTTCAGACCATCAATGAACAGGGCAGCTAACAGTGATTCTAACAAAGGATTTTGCAGTGTCTTAAACAGTGGAAGAGACACTGGGAGGACTATGTGAGGTCCCAAGATGCCTGCTTTGCGGGGGACTGAGACGTCATTGTCTTATGTACAGTGTTTCTTGTATCTGATATCTTCTTCAATAAATGTCTCTATTTTTCATAGCATGTGGCTGGATACTTTCTGGACAGGCCTTATATTTTTCTGATATTATAATATGATTAAGCTATATTTATTGATGTAGAAAGGTGTCCATGATAAGTGAAAAGGACAGGTTTCAGAACTTTGTGTGTAATATGATTCCGTTTGTGCTTTTGTGTGTGATGCATGCATACGTACTTTATATAAAATGTCTCTGAATAAAATTGTCTGGTAATCTATAGCCCAAACTATTGATGCTGCTTATTATTGAGTAATAGTTTGAATAAAGAAGAAACCTTTACTTTCCAAACATTATTGATTGGAATTTTTGAAAGTAAACATATATTAATTTTTTAGCTATAAGGCTAATCGTTTTAGGGGAAAACATTAATTTTAAATGAGCCATAATACATGTAACACATTAAATTTTTAAAAGCTTTAATAAAAACTAGCTAAACCTCTTATCATGCTTTCTTTTAACATTTAAAAAATAATATTGGTTAGTGAGTTGTAAAAATATAATTAATTTCAGGGACTATTTCAGGCCTTTATTTATTCTTTAAACAGTTTTTGCACAACTTTTCCATGCCAGGCACTGTTCTGAACACTGAGGATACAGCAGTTAGCCAATCAGATTTTTAAAAATCCTACCCTTGTGGAGCTTACATTTTAGAATTGTTTATTAAACAATTAAATCTGTTGCTTAGTGGAACTTGTAAAAGTTGTCACTTTTGAAGAACATGCTTTACCTAATTTTATTAATTTTCTTGTCTAACAGTAACGGGGCCTCTGTCAGAACTGCAAATTGCGTATGTTAGCAGAGAAACACTACAGGTAACTTCAGTGCTAATTAAAAAGCAACAGTCTTTATTAAAGTGAATGTTTAATTATTGTGCATTACCTATTAATTAAAGTAAGGATTAAATATTCTAGTTTGGTAAATTCTTAAATAGTAATACATTTTTTAATTGTGTAATAAACCCAAATTACACCTGCACATAAGTACTTGAAAGCCTCAATGTGATAATATAAACTAAAATTTAAGTACTATGGATTTATTATTTTATGTTTTTATATTCCTCTTAATACCAAAGAAAGGCTGGAAAATTGAGAACTCTTCCGGTAATTGAAACTTGTTCTGATACTGATTGCACATACACTTTTTAAGTTATTTCAAACTATTTGCAGAATTTGGTGAAAATTATCTGTCTTTGGAAAATTAGTGGTTCCAGCTGAGCTTTGCCGTTTTCATTTTCTTGATTCTTCTGTTTATTAGGATAGATCAGTAAAATAAATTAATGATTACCAGTAGACTTTATGTAATGAGTAAATTAAAAATAGATAGTACTACTTACTTGGTCATTTTAAATCCTAAAGTGAACTCTGTAGTAAAATCTTGTTAATTATTCTGGTGTTTTTGTTTTGTTTTGTTTGTTTCTTTGAAACTCCAGGGACTATATTATCTTCACAGTAAAGGAAAAATGCACAGAGATATAAAGGTATATGCACATCATACGTTTGTTTCCCCTGTTGGCCCTCTCTCTGATCAAACTGTTGACCATAATTGTACTAAGTGTTCTGTTGGATGAATTTGTTATCTGAAATATGTTACAGTAATAAAATTGAGTGGTACTTTTAATAGTTTTATTACTTTTTTATAGTAACTTTATTGAGCTACAATTAGAATACCATAAAATTCATCCCATTGAAGTATGCAATTGTGAGTTAATGGTTAATATCCCATTTTAACTTATTTGTAGTTATTTATTTGTAAAATGCAAATTAGGTTTATAGCTTTCATCAAGTTAGTTTTAAGGAAGATTCATGCTTTGAAAATTATAGTAAACTTTGGCAGTCTTAAGGAACTATCATTAATGATGTTTCCAGATGGATAAATTAACCTTTAATAATTTCTGATCGTCTCTCATTTGACTGGCAGAGGCGCGCGAGTGCCCTGGACGTGCTGAGGTTAGCGCTGTGTAAACCAGATGCTGTGGCAGGACTCAGAGTTTATTTCTAAAGATACCTGTCTCCCCAACTCAGATATTTTTCTCATTTCACTTACTTTTCTCTTCTTTCTTGTTCATCTTCTCTCCTACTTCTTTTCTTCCTCTTTTGTTGTCTGAAGTTTTCACTAGCATAAAGGTTCTTAACCTTTCCTGTTTCTTGATATCGTACTATCCTTCTCATCTGTGATGAAAGCCATGGACCCTCCCCTCAGAAAATGAATGCCCTTACGCACGTGTCTTCAAATTTTGCGTGCAATTTCAGTGCACTCTCAGATCATCTGCTGACATCCTCTACTTTAAGTAATTTGCATAAACCACTGAAGAGACATAAGCAAAGAGGTTCAGCATTCAAAGGGAGAGGAGTTTGTAAGAATTTAGTAAATCAAGAAAAGTTCTTTGTCACTGATGCTTAAGTGATCTGGAAGGACTTGCAGATATTTGTCAGAATGGGGGTTTGGAGTGCTTTTAAGCAGAGGGAACAATGTGAGCAAAGGTACAGATGCCAGAAAGTGAAGGGTCATTTTAGAAAGCATAAAGGCAGCACCACATTATTGAGAAGAAGAGACTGTATGAGAGAATAGTAGCAGATGGGGTTGGCTGGGTGGTTTGGTGCTTCATTATGCAAGGACTCATGTGCCAGACTTCGGAGTTCGGACCCCTTTGGGTAGTTTCTGACCATTGTCACTATTTCTACCTTTGACCACTAGTATATATATCTCAGTTAGACTTTGGTAATAGCCTTCTAACTAGTCTCCCTGCCCCTGCTTCTGTAGTCACTTCACCTCGCAAACAAAGTGATCTTTTAATATCAGATCTTGTCAGTTGCCTGCTATAAACCATCCATTGTACTCAATATAAAATCCAAGTGGTTAGTATGGCCTAAAGGTTATGCGTGATCTGGCCCCTGCTTTCTCTCTGACCTTATCTCGCACTCCTCCGTTTTACTCATTCTGTTCTAGCCATACCAAATTTCCTGTTCTTGGAATATGTTGAGCTTATTCTGATTCCAGGGCTTTTTATTTGCTGTTCTCTGTCCCTAGAATGGTCTCTCATATTTTGGTATGGCTCTGCACCCTCGCCTTTCCCAGATCTCTGCTCAGATTACACTGCTCTAGAGAAGCCTTTCCTTCCTGCTTTATATATCTTCAGAGTACTTATCTTATTTGGCTTGGAATCATTTGTTGGTTCATTCATTCATTCGTGTGTGTGTGCGTGTATGTGTGTGAGTTTTCATTTTTAGATTTTCTATCTTTCATACTTGGGAGCTGAAATTTATTTATTACTATAACCCTAGAGCTTAAAATAACACCCGGTTGCTACTCGTCTCTCAAGGAGAGAGGAATAGACGGATGGAAGGAAGGATGTATCGAAGGCCATAAGTGCAGGCGATGTGATATAAACTGATTTAGGAAAATTTATGTGGAGCTGAAGAAAGACCAACCTAAAGACTTTGGCATAAGTCTAGATACTAGGGTCTAGATCAAGTTAGAATCCCAGCTTTAGTCCCTTCTCTCTATTTTTTCTCATTTGTCTCTCTATCCCATAGAGTTACAGTAACATCAGGGGTGTAGTCTTCTATTATTTCCCCCTCTGTGTGGGGCAGGAAGGGGTTTCTTAGTATTTCCCCCCCTAAGATTATAATTACACGATTGATAGCACCCTGGACTAAAGAGGTTGCTTACCTTCGCTTGCTCATTTAAAAGTTGCAGAAAAGGTGCCCAGCTGGTGTAGCTCAGTGGATTGAGCACGGGCTGGGAACCAGAGGGGTCCCGGTTCGATTCCCAGTCAGGGCACATGCCTGGGTTGCGGGCCAGGTCCCTGGTGAGGGCCATGTGAGAGGCAACCATACAATGCTCTTTCTCTCTCCCTTCTCCTCTCTCTGAAAATAAATAAATAAAATTAAAAAAATAAATAAATAAAAGTTGCAGAAAAGGCAAAAATAAATAAATAAAAAGGCTGTAGTGCCTTTGGGAGATAGTATTTCTATCTCCTTCAAAAGCTTTGAGCTTATTGGAAATAAAGTAGTTATTACCATCTTTGAACTTGGGTCAAAAAGCAAAAGTAGCTAAAATGCTACTAGGTCATTATAATGGAAAAAACTCAGTTTTTTTTTTTTTCTTTCTGTGTAGGGAAAACCCCAGTTCTTCCCTACTGTGCCTTTCCTATGACTCTCCTTTACTACTCACATAGAACACTTCGCTTTTGACACTTCTGGTCACCAAACGTGTGTTTTTTCCCCATAATAAGGAATTTTCTGTGACACTAGCTGGATGTCCTACAATTACCTCATTTCTGACACTATCTGGAGATGACATCAGAGCCCACAGATTAAAGGGCTCAGTCCCACAAGTCTCCCCGTCTTTTGTGCCACCCCCCCCCCAACACACACATGCATACTTTAGGCACGAGTTTCAAGCTCAGGTGATCTGCGCGTCTGACCAAGCAGCTCTAGATTGGATGTTTTAAACACCCCTTCCTTGGGTTCTATTAATTTGCTTAAAGCAGCTCACAGAACATAGGGGGATACTTAATGTTTACCAGATTATTGAAGAATATGATAACAGATACAGATGAACATCCACATGGAGGAAAGGCATAAAGGAGGTCTGTGGGAAGAGGCACAGACCATCCATGCCCTCTCCAAGGCACGCCACTCTCTCAGCATTTCCACATGTTCACCAACCCTGAAGCTCTCCAAATCCTGTACTGTTGGAATTTTAGAGAGGCTTCCTCACCTAGGTGTGATCGATCATTAACTCCGTTTTTAGTATTTCTCCCTTCTTTGGGTAATGGGGGTGAGGCTAAAAATTCCAAGCTTCTAATTATGTCTTGGTGTCCTGGTGACCTCATTCCAGGAGCCACCCAGGAGCTCACTGAGAACAGAAGACACTCCTGTGACCCACGATATTACAAAGGTTTCAGGAGTGAGTGCTGTGTCAAGATCTAGGGTTAAAGACCTAATAGTAGGAAAAAAGATGCTCCTAGGGCTCTTATCACTTAGGGAATTATAAGAGTTTCAGGATCTTTTTGCCAGGAACTGGGGGCACAGACCAATATATATTTTCTCTTATCCTATAGTCATGTAGACAAGTGACATCTTAATTCTGTGAGCCTCTGGCTAATTGTTTATATCCTGAATGGTCCTAAACTCTGGATAGGCATATGACAGATAGACAGTCGCACATACTAAGCAGCAGGGTTCAGTTTAACACACTAGCATTGGTTCAGCTGATGAGTTAGAGATTTGGGTTTTTTTAACAGGGTATAGCAATCAAGTTTAAATATAATACAAGGAGTTGAAAATACCAGTATAAGGTAACATTTTAGTGTAGTGACAATGTTTGATCAGTAAGAAAATAACTTGTAGATGAAAACTAATATAACACTTTCATAGCAACATTTATATTGTGTTAACAGCAGCTTTTGCAAGGCAGAACATTTTATAAGCATAGTCAAATTGCTTAAAATTTGAACAGTATATTTTCCTGTGAATATAATGATTTAACATTTTAATTGGGCATATTTTAAATTTTAAGTATTTGCAGGTCTAAGGCTGCCACTTGTGATTATTTTAAATACATACATTTATTATATGTGCTATCTGATAAAATGTTTCCTACTGTAACTAAAATGTTCTCACTTTGTAGGGAGCTAACATTCTGTTAACGGATAATGGTCATGTGAAATTGGGTAAGTAAATTAAAGTTTTGTCACTAAAGCAAATTTATTCCAAAACTAGTAAATTTATATTTTCCTCCATAGGACTAGGTTTCCCCTCTCCTAGCAGCATCTGTATATTTTTAGGTGGAAATCTCATTGTGAGGCATACATAATGTCTCTGTATCTGTTTCCTCTTTCTTAAATGGGGATTGAATCTGTGCTTCACATATGACAGATTTGTTGTAAAGATAGAATGAAATAGTGACCTTCAGAAACACCTCTCACCCCAGGAATATGATTTCTAATCAGAAATCTGTACAAAATTGCCTCGTAACCAAAAAGGTAAACAAAAGTTACAAAATCAGTAATGCCAAAAATTCCTGCATTCTTTACATTGGCTTTAAAAATAAAGTACGGTGTTACTTATATAATAATGTAATTTATTCCTTGCTGGTGTGGCTCAGTTGGTTGGGCATCGTCCCCCAAAGTGACAGGTTGCTGGTTCAGTTCCCTGTTAGAACACATACCTGGGTTGTGGGTTTGGTCCCTGGTCAAGGCGTGTATGAGAGGCAACTGATCGATGTTTCTCTCTCACATCAATGTTTCTCTCCCTCTCTCTCCCTAAAAATAAATAAATAAAATCTTTTTTAGAAAAGGGATGTAATTTAGATACTTTACCTTTGTATTTATTAGGGTGACATTGGTTAATTGTATAGGTTTCAGGCATACAGTTCTATAATACATCATCTATATTTTATTGTGTTCATAGATGCCTTAACTTTTATTTTATAACTTTTGGTTGTCAAGTTGTGATTAAAATAGAATTCAAAACCTTAATAATTTAAAAGTTTAAGACAAGAAACATGTACAAAAAGTCATTGTAAACAAAGTCATGTCCGTTAGATATTAAATAAAGTATTTAATGGCAAAAAGTATGTATCTAATTAACATAAGCCATAAAATTTTCCTAAGCCACCTCTAAGTGTGGGAAAGGCAGTTACCTGTTTATGACTTAGTAAACAGTTCCTATGAGCAATTTAATATTTTGTGTTAACATTGTATGTGTGCCTTACTCAAAGACGTCCTGTATATAATGTATCTTAGTTGATAAGGATTTAGAAATCATTAAAAAACTAGAAAATGTTGGAATTTAACATACCTAAAGAAGAGCAACAAATTCCACATAAAAAATTTCCTTAATGATTGGAATTGGTATTAGAATGTATTGCTAAGGAAAGATTTTGGGGAATGTTCTGTTTGGATATCTTCCCAAGCCAGCTAGATTTACTATATTTATTATTGGTTCATTTGATGTCAGTCCTCAAGGGTGGCATCAAATGAATAGGAATATATTACTAGTTTAGGTCCCTTCCAGTGATATTCCTTCAGTTTTAGGTCCTGGGAATTTGAAATTGTATTATTAAGCCTGGCAAGTTAGATTCTCTTAGGTCTCTCTTTCTCATCCAAAGTATTCGATCGTGACTTTCGTTGTCATTTGACTCATGTGGGGATACATGGGAATCTGTTTGGTTATGATGTATGCTGACTGCTTTGTGGTATTTTGACGCTAGTCTGTTAAAGTTAAAATTTTAATGTGATATTTGAGGATATCTCTTATTTCTGTAAAGTTAGTTTAATGAAAATAATAATTAAAGCCTCTTCTCATGCTGCCTTACATGTTACTTTCTCTGAGTTTTCTAAACGTTTCTCTTTTTTTAATAGCTGATTTTGGAGTATCTGCACAGATAACAGCTACAATTGCCAAACGGAAGTCTTTCATTGGTACACCATATTGGTAATTGCATTTTAATTGATAATTTAACTTTATTCTTTTCATTATTGAATATAGCATTTATAAAAAATAGGCTAAATAATCAAAAACTTTAGCATGAAAACATTAAGGTTATCAGCAGATTAAGTAATTTAGGCATGTGTACACTTGTGACTGGAATACACAGTCAAAAAATATTCTACCATGTTAATTTTCATTAAGTGGAAAAGACTGTGAGGATTAATGTGTCTTTAGGGAACCTTTTCCAACTCTGCTTGAAAAACCCAACCATTGCACCACTCATGTCATGGATTTTCACAGATGTTTTAAAATAACTTTCTTGATACCCATTTCTAGTCCATATTTTGGCTAATCTTTCAGCATTCCATTATTTACAGTACCCCTTTGCTCAAGACTTTTTGACATAACTTGCTTGCACACAGGATCAAATATGTATTTCTTGGCATTTGGAATCTTCTGTGATATGACCTGTATCTCCCTCATTCATCTTGAATGCTACTAGTTGCCTCCACAGATCTTTCTAAACTGTATTTGCCTGCTAGGTATTCTTTAACCATTCTATAAAAATTATCCATTAATATACCCAGTAAATGTTTTTGATCAGTTACTAGATGCGCCACGAGTCACTGTGAATGTAGTGGTGGGCAGATGCAGAGCTTTCTTTGTTCACACTATTCCTTCAGCTTAAGCACCACCACTCCCCTGATGCCCTCTGGTTGGCCTCCTCAGCAGTGGGATGGCACTGATCTGGGTGACTTGTTTTCATATTTAGGAGACAATATACAGTGTCTTTGTATTGATTTGTCTTTTTATCAAATGGATGTATATGTGAAAAGTTCAGCAGTGCTAAAGGGCATATAAACGTAGGTAGACCCTGGTTGGGTGACTTGGTTGGTTGGAGTGTCATCCTGTACACCAGAAGGTTGCGGCTTCTAGGCCTGGTCAGGACACATACCTATTGCTGGTTTGATCCTCGGTTGGGGCACATACAGGAGGCAACCAATCAATGTTTTTCTCTCTCACATTGATGTTTCTCTCTCTCTCTCTCAAGTCGATAAACATACCTCAGGTGAGAATTTGAAAAAAAAAATTTTTTTAACTGATCTAGTTGTATCTTCTGCCATCTCTAGCATATCTATTACTGTTTATAGAATGTATTAGATAGGTGAGGATTTTAGCTCTCTTTATTCATCTTCCAGTCTTTTAATCCTTGCAGTATACTTGCTGAGTCAATTGTTATACTGTTATTACATTTGCTAACTTGAAATTTATTTATTTTTAATTTACTTAGTTTTTAGTCCCTAGCTAAGACTTCTATTCCGTTTTGCATTTTGCAGTTCTGTAACATGCCTGTATACAACTTCCCACATCATAAAGCCTATAAAATTATTTTTGTTTATTTTTTGATTTTTTTTCTTATAATAATCCTTTTTGGAGTCTCTTTCCCTCATATTCCAACCTGAATTGTTTATTTTCAAGGTCTTATTGCATAGCTTCTCCCTGGGAATTTCTTTTTTAAAGATTTTATTTATTTATTTTTAGAGAGAGGGGAAGGTGGGGAGAAAGAGAGGGAGAGAAATATCAATGTGTGGTCACCTCTCACGTGGCCCCCACTGGGGACCTGGCTTGCAACCCAGGCATGTGCCCTGACTGGGAATCGAACCGGCGACCCTTTGGTTCCCAGCCCACGCTCAATCCACTGAGCCACACCAGCCAGGGCAACCCCTGGGAATTTTTCATCTTCAGCTTGCGAATTCATTTCCTGGAATCCAAGTTTTCCTCTTTCATTACTGTTTCTCCTCACACGTGTTTTGATAACTTACCGAGAAATTTTAGTATCATTTTCGAGACTCGGCATGTCTAGTCTCACACTTGACTCATAATTTGGGTGAATATAGAATTCTAGATTGCACTTTTTGAAGTATTAAGAGTCTTTTCTGATGCTGATGGAAGTGTGATTTTTGAATGTAACCCCTGCCCCTTAGAATCATTTCTAGTGGTTCGATATTCCGTGATGATGTACCTCAGAATGTTTTTGGTTTTTTGTTGTTTTTACTTTTATTTGTTGTACTTGACATTTGTACCTTTCAGTCAAGAGATTTCAGTTCTGGGAAATGTTCTTATATTATTTCTTTGGTGATTTCTTTGCTATACTTTATTTTGCTCTCTCTTTCTAGATATCAGTGGTTATAACTTAGGCCACTTGGATTAATCCATTAACTTTCTTAAATTTTGTACCACTTTTTAAAAATAGTTTTTGTTCTATTTTCTATAAGATTCTCTCAACTTTGTAGCCTAATACTTTCGTGATGGAGGCTTCCCTCAGATGACTCGTAGTCTTTATCTTCTGGTTCTCGTTAAAGAGCAAGGCACTGAAAACTGATTCATAGCGCTGTGTGCAGTGGAGATAGTATTTAAACCTGGTGTTCACCGAGGACTGAGAGTGTGAGCAAAAAGGAAAAGGGGTTAGACATGGACGTCAGGGTGTTGATTGCTGGGCTGAGGGGGGTATAAGAGGACTCAATGGTAATGGGAGAAATACAAGAAAGATTAAATTAAAAACAGACACTTTTATAACCTCTCCACCATTATAATAAAACTGAAAAAATGCCAATTAAGTGTATGGTAAACATGAGTTAAGTTCTAAATTAAGATTATTGTTGCCCCAATAAATAGTTTTGGTCAAATGAAAACAGTCAGAGGTCAGATTGTAGTTTATTGACATAAGGAGTAGATCTAAAAATTGTAGAATATTGATTGCAAGATGTTACTTCTCTAGAATTTTGCTGTGCAGAAGAAGAGAGATTGGGGTATGGACGAATTTGGGATATGTTCCGTAGAGACTGTAAATTTTTATCAACCTTTATCGTAACTAGTATAACAAAGTAACAAGTCACCAGTAGGGGCTTGGGATGGGGGTTCTTATAAAATGATGAGATCCTTGGAGAAATGGGCCTTGTAAGTACTACATACTTATTTTTCAGACAGCAAATCCTAAGTAGATTTCAACTTAGATAGTGATGGTTCCATGTGCCTCTTGTGGGAATGTGAAGGAAAATACAATAAACAGAAGGTTTTCTTTTCTGGAATATTTCCTTCAGGATGGCTCCAGAAGTCGCAGCTGTTGAGAGGAAAGGGGGGTACAATCAGCTCTGTGATCTCTGGGCAGTGGGGATCACTGCCATAGAACTTGCTGAGCTCCAGCCTCCTATGTTTGACTTACACCCAATGAGGTCAGTGTGTCCTAGTTAAAGAATCCTATGTTTAAATAAGGAAATTTCACAAGCAAATAATACGTTTTGTCTTGCTTTACCTTATTTTGGGATAAGAGTAATAGAATTTACATTATATATTAATATGAAGTCTTAAAATGCTGCGTAATGAATTGTTGTTGATTTTTTTTCAGAGCATTATTTCTAATGACCAAAAGCAATTTTCAACCTCCTAAACTAAAGGATAAAATGAAGTGGTGAGTATCTTTGTGTTATTTACTTTTATAGTTATAAGGGAAAAAAATCATTGAAAATGCAAAGTTTAATTTTTTAAATTTCTTAGGTCAAATAGTTTTCATCATTTTGTGAAAATGGCACTTACCAAAAACCCAAAAAAACGACCTACAGCTGAAAAGTTATTGCAGGTACTACTTTTGCCCTGAACTATGTCTTTTTTCAAAGGATAAATGTCATTCAATCAGATTTTTAATAAGTGCTCTGTGCTTATTTTATCTTTATAGCACCCATTTGTCACACAACCTTTGACACGGTCTTTGGCAATTGAACTCTTGGATAAAGTGAATAATCCCGATCATTCCACTTACCATGATTTTGATGATGATGATCCTGAGGTAGGAACTGTTGTTACTAACTAGGATATGTAACATTATATATGTATGTACATTCCAAAATCAATTTTTTAAAATTCTGAATCTGGTTTCAGTAAAGATGGTTTAAGTAAAAAACGATTGAGAGGCCCTGGCCGGTATGACTGAATTGGTTGCAGCATCATCCCATGACCAAAAGATCATGGGTTCAATACCTGGTCAGGGCATGTACCTAGGTTGCAGGTTCGATCCCCAGTCAGGGTGTGTACAGGAAGGTGGCCGATTGATGTTTCTTACATCAACATTTTTTCTCCCCCTTCCCTCTCTAAAAGCAATGAGAAAAAAAGTCCTTAGGTGAGGATAAAAAAAAGAAAAGAAACTGTTGAGAGAACAGCCAACTCTGACTTTGTCCCTTCTGGGGAAGTCATGTGCGAGATTTTTCTTACTGGCTGTAGGTGGCTATTGTCTGAAAGTGGCAAAGGCAGAATTGTCTAACGCACTTGTTGAATTTACTATAGTTATTTTAAAGTAGTCATTGTAGATGAAGTTGCTAAATAAATCATCCACTGTAAAAGAGATTGCAAATGGTAAGCACATAAACAAGATGTTAGGATATACTTAAAGTTTCTATTCAGTTTTCTTCTCAAAAAGAATCGTTATACAACCTCATGAATTATTAGTGGTTAGTAAGAAGTATAGGATTTTTTTGTGACTAAAACCCTAATTGTCCACTATGGAAATGTTTAAAAATGAACCAGTGTAATCGTTGAATGAAATAACTATAATGTTATGGAAGCATTGATATTAATGGAAACCTCACTTCTGTTGACATATTTAACATTCCTAGCTCAGCTAATAATAGTGGCACCAAAGATAAACTATATGTGACATGGCAAAATTCTGTTATTGGGTCTGTAACTGAAATGGGTAGCCTTAACTTGATTGACTTTATGGAAGGTACTCAAAAATGGTGTAAATTTCATTGATGATGCTGTAAGAATGGTAGCTCTCAGTGGTCAGAAAAATGGTTGCAGATTATCTTAAATCAGAGAGAACCTTTCTGTCAATTCACCATTGGCCTAGGTTGCTCTTCATACAGCTGATTACATGAAGTTATCTGTCCTTTCAAACTATCTGTTAAAGGTCTGGAAACATAAAACTTTAAAAATGTAACTTTTATTAACCTTATAATTATACTAGGGAGAAAGTTGGTTTTTGTTTTGCTTTATTTTGTTTTTTAAAAACTCTGGTTTTATAAACTCTTCTGTAATTCGGTCCTCCGTTTACAAGGTAGTGTAGGACTATAATAATGACATGTAAGCTGAAACCCTGCAAAGCAATCTTAGTAATCAGTGGGAGGAATTGTAATTATTTTGTGACCTTAAAAAAATGTCAGAACATTAAAAACTCTCTTACTGGCAGTTTTAAATGTATAGGGAAATGGAAAAAATAGTAAAACTCATATTTAATTAGTACACCGTTTCCTTGTTAAAAAAAAAATTATAGACAGTTTAACTCTCAAGTAGTCTCTGTACTGAGTACATTGCACAGTGCTGCCCTTTTTTCATATAACTTTATGACAGAGTGAGTGCCTTTCCTGTGCCGTGGTGCATATCATATTCCTTTCTAAGTTTGTACGGGCCTCCAACATTTTATCTTTTTCATTTTCAATGCATGAAATATTTCAGTAACCTGGTAATAAGAAGTTTTTTGCTGGCGCCACTTCTTCTGGGGTATCTTCAACTACAAATACTTTCTTTATTCATGTCAGTAAGTTCACCTGAACTTAGTTTACTCGTTCCTCCAGCTGTGTGAAAAATGACCACATCACTCTCTCACCATCATCTGTTTTCTTCCTTAACTCCAGTTATGTTTGATTTAAATTTCACTTCTAACACTATCCAGGATTATCACTTTTTACTTCTTTGCATCAGCTTTATTTGTTTGCTAATTCCCACATTGAGTTATCAATTTTTGCAAAAATGTCACAAGTGTATAATCAGTGGGAGACGAGGAAGCAGCACAAGTACACACTTTGCTGTTTGTGCAAGAACTGAATAACAGATGCTCAGTGACCATGCACAGACAGACTTTGAAAGAAGTGATGTGAATTAACAGTAAGGAGACTTCATCCCCACTCCACTTATACTCCAGAATTCTCAGGAAGTAGCAAAAACAGAAAGATCTTTAAAGTAAAAAGGAAGAAAATAGAGGGCTGGTCCTACAAGATAAACATAAAGGGAGAACATTGTCTCTACTAAGTAAAAGAACCATAAATCATTAACACATTTAACATTATTTAATTTCATTTCACTTATCTCTGCCTTTTTGAAATAAGAAGTTGGGGCAGAGTTTTTTTTTATTACAATTTTTCTCCTCTGCAACTGGGAAAGTTAGCTGTAGTTTTGAACAGCTGTTGAATTATTGGAATATTGAATTTTGAATATTTATATTTAATTAAGAGAACCTTTATTGAGAACCTGCTATGGATAAAATATATCCCTAATCTTGAGAAGCTCCCAGGACTAAAGAATTCCAATTTGTGGTTGCCTTCAAAAGAAGTATTGGCGCCCCGGCTGGTGTAGCTCAGTGAATTGAGTGCGGGCTGGGAACTAAAGGGTCACCAGTTCGATTCCCAGGGCACATGCCTGGGTTGCAGGCCAGGAACTAAAGGGTCACCAGTTCGAGTCAGGGCACATGCCTGGGTTGCAGGCCAGGTCCTCAGTGGGGGCCACATGAGAGGCAACCACACATTGATATTTCTCTCTCTCTCTTTCTCCCTTCCTTCCCCTCTGTCTAAAAAATAAATAAATAAATAAATATTGGCAAAGTTGTACTTCATTCCCATTTTTACATAAGATGACATATTATTTCATATCTGAGTAATTTTGAGGACCAGACTATGATTTGATTACCTAATGCTGCATCATCGATTTTGTTCTTTCCCAGCCCCTTGTTGCCGTGCCACATAGAATTCACTCAACAAGTAGAAATGTGAGAGAAGAAAAAACACGCTCAGAGATAAACTGTGAGTATGTGCTATACACAGTTTGCAGTTTAACACTGACAAATAAGATTTCTGTTTTTGTTGTTTTGTATAAGAAATATTTATTGAACACCTATTATATGTCAGTATTTACTCTTTGTCACCATTCTAGTAAATGAGATGCAGGAGTAACAAAGCAGATACAAAAGCCCTCTACTCAACCATATAAATAAATTATAAGGAATGATAGGAAATAAATACTACATACAAAAAATAGAGCAAAATAAAGGATCAGAAATGTTGATTTAGGGATAGAGAGATTCAGTTTGAAATAAATTTATAGAAGAACACCACACTAAGAATATTCCATTTGAGCTAAGACTTAAGGAATGAAAGGGGGGTTGCTATGTGGATGTCTAAGAAAAAAGAATTTCAGGCAGAGGGAAGAGTCATAGCAAAGTCCCTAAAGGGAGGTTATGTTTGGAATGTTCTAGAAACAATGAAGGAGTTGTGGGGCTGGAGTGGAGGGACTGAAGGGGGAGAGTGAGAGGAGATGAGGTCAGAGCGGTAGGTGAGGTGTAAGAGGAGTCAGGCAGGCATATATAGTTAGGATAAGGATTTCGGATTACTCTCTGAAAGCAGTAGGGGAACATTTGAAAACTTTAAGCTAGGTTTGAAGTAATATGACTCATATTTTAAAACAATCCCTCTCCCCATTTTATGGAGAGTACACTCACATGGGGCAAGGCTGAAGGCAAAGACCTGGTTAGGAGGCCACTGCAATAGTCCTAGGTAGAGAAGATGATGGTGTGCACCAGGGTGTTAGAGGTGCAACATGAGTAGTAGGCCAATTGTTCTTATATTTTGAAGATATAGTAGCCAAGATGATTTTTTTGAAGGATTAGCTATAGGTCTTAAGAGAAAGAAAGGACTCGAGGATAAATATGAATTTTTCTGGCTTGAGCATTTAGATAGTTGGAGGACAGGTAAGATTTTAAGTTGTAGTTTTGTTAAGCATTTTTGCTCTATTTTCTTCCAAGTAGTTCTTTTTACTAAACCCTTTAAAAGGTAAAGTTTAATTAAGGCAGTAAGAATTTTATTTTCCTTGTTCCTCAGGAATTTTTGGTAGTCGGAGGGGTATGTATTTATGTTACTATTTGGGACGAAGAACAAAAGCCCTAGAATGGGCAGTAGAGAAGAAATCACGGCAGTGCTTCTTAAACTTTGATGTGTGCGTGTCACCAAGAGAGCTTGTGAAAATGCAGTTCCTGATTTCAGTAGATCTGGGATGGGACCTGAGGTTGTTACTTCTAACAAGTTCCCAGGGTATGTAGATGCTGACAGTGCAAGGGCCAGTCTTTGAGTATCAAGGAGTGGTAGAGGTCTGCAAACTGGCTGAACATCTGAATAACCGAGAACCTTTAAAAATGGATTCTCAAGCCCCACTTTTCCACAGATCCTGATTCAGTAGGTCTTGGGTCAACCTGGGATTCTACCTTTTAAAATAGCTCTCCAAGTAATTCTTACAGACAGCCAAATTACGGACTCAGCAGGACAGACCATTCATTCACATGAGATCCAGAACCGTCAGCTTATTAATGATAAACTGCTAACAGGAATCTTTGGAATAACAGTGCCTTAACTTTTTTCTTCTTGGAAGCATTAATTCCCTATGACTTAAAATGCTAATTAGTGCAGTCAGGCTTATAATAACATTTCTCTGTGAGCTGGAGATTTATCCTTGGGGACCTGAAATCCAAAATGACCTTAGGGAAATTAGGTAATGTGGTAGCTTAAGACAACTGTTTAAGAAAACATTCCCGAGTTGTGGCCAAGATGCAGGCATAGGTAGAAATGCTTTGCTTCCTCGCACAACCAAAAGAAGGATAACAACCAATTTAAAAACAATAAACAACCAGAAGAGCCAGAAAATCAAATTGTATGGAACTCCGACAACCAAGGAGTTAAAGAAACATTCATCCATACTGGTAGGAGGGGTGGAGACTAGCAGCGCAGAAGAAATGGGGCTGGCTGAATGGGGAAACTAAAGACACAAACCTCTAGCTCTACATCACTGTGGGGATTGCGACAGCTGGAGAAACTCCCAGTCTCACAGGAGAGTTCTTTGGAAAGTGGGGCTAGAGCAGAGCAAGCCAGCGGCTTTGTTCCCTCTAGGGCCCCTCCCCTACATACTGCACCACAACACAGCAAAGAGGGTTGCCCCGCTCTGGCAGATACCTAAGGCTCCACTCCCTTAAACCTAACAAGGTACTCAAAAACAAAGAAATACGGCAAATGAAAGAACAGATCAAAACTCCAAAAATAGACCTAAGCGATGAAGAAATAGCCAACCTATCTGATGCAGAGTTCAAAACACAGGTAATCAGGATGCTCACAGAATTGATTGAGCTCAGTCACAAAATGAAGGAAGAAATGAAGGCTACACAAAGTGAAATAAAGGAAAATATACAGGGAACTAACAGTGAAGGGAAGGAAACTGGGGCTCAAATCAACAATTTGGAGCAGAAAGAAGAAATAAACATTCAACCAGAATGAAGAAACAAGAATTCAAAAAAACGAGGAGGGGATTAGAAACATATGGGACAACTTTAAACATTCCAACATCTGAATCATAGGGGTGCCAGAAGACGAGGAAGAGCAAGAAATTGACAATTTATTTGAACAGATAATGAAGGAGAGCATCCCCAATCTGGCAAAGGAAATAGACTTCCAGGAACTCCAGGAAGCCCAGAGAGTCCCAAAGAAGTTGGACCCAAGGAAGTACACACCAAGGCACATCATAAGTACATTACCCAAGATTAAAGATAAGGAGAGAATCTTAAAACCAACAAGAGGAAAGGAGAGAGTTAGCTACAAAGGAGTTCCCCTAAGGCTATCAACTGATTTCTCAAAAGAAACCTTACAGGCAAGAAGGGGCTAGAAAGAACTATTTGAAGTCATGAAAGGCAAGTCTTAGAGCCAAGATTACTCTGTTCAGCAAAGCTATCATTTAGAATGGAAAGGCCAATAAAGTGCTTCCCAGAAAAGGTCAAGTTAAAGGAGTTCATCATCACCAAATCCTTATTATATGAAATGTGAAAGGGACTTATCTAAGAAAAAAGATAAAAAATATGAACAGTAAAATGACAACAAACTCATAACTATCAATGACTGAACCTAAAAAAGAAAAACAAAAACTGAACAAGCAACTAGAACAGGAACAGAATCAGAGAAATGAAGATTACGTGGAGGGTTATCGGTGGGGGGCGGGAAATGAGGGGGGAGGTACAGGGAATAAAAAGCATAATTGGTAGGCATAAAATAGACAGGGGGAGGTTAAAAATAGTATAGGAAACAGAGAAGCCAAAGCACTTGTATGTACAACCCATAGACATGAACTAAAGGGGGGAAATCCTGGAGGGCCGGGGGATTTGCAGGACAGAGGTGGGGCTAAAGGGGAGAGAAAAATTGAGACAACTGTAATAGTGTAATCATTAAAATATACTTAATAAAAAAAGAAAACATTCCTGACTTCCAGTCAAGATGGAGGCATAGGCAACATGCTTTGCTTCCTTGCACAACCATAATGATTACAACTAACCTCAAAACAAAAAGCACCCAGAACTGCCAGAAAATTGAACTGTATGTATGTCCAACAGTCAAGGATTTAAAGAAGATATAATCATCCAGAAGAGTAGAAGGAGTGGATCCAGGAGCCAGGGCAGAGAGGACACAATGTTCTAATCTCAGTTGACTTAGAATATTTTATGATTTTATGTGAGATAATGTATAGCATAGTCAGTAATGCTGTTGACTTTTTTTTTTTTACAAAGGCAGGCTTTGGAAAAATAATTTATTTTAATAATGTTTCTCTTGAACAATTTTCATATTTATAACTACATAGTGTCTCTCCTTGCAACCAAGGTTTTCCTCTTCATTAAACTAAATGCTGCCGAGGTGGCATACATACAACAACTGATTCATTTGTGGAAAGGTGTTACTTTTTTCCTCTAAAGGTCTCCTCTACCTTTAGTTAAATGTGACAAAGGCTTGCTTTAAGAAGTAATTCTGGGGCTCTTGTCTGCCTTAGTAGGATCAATTTTGACCCATAATGGCTAATGAAGGCTCAGCAGGTGATAACGAGCTATTTCAAAGATGCTAAAAAGGAGTTTTCTTCTGGGTATTAAAAGATAAGTTTATGGCTTGTTGCTTGACATACATTCAAAGAGGTGGTAGGGGAAAATCAAGACCAATATACAATTACAGATAAGTAGGAGTTTTTGACATTATTAAGAGCATCGTAAACAGCATTGCAGCCTGCAGCCTGAGATGATTGACCAACAATTTGAACAATAGTTGGGAGATCCTGTGGCGGAAGCTTGTCATACCTGCAGCGAATTTGAAGAGAACAAGAGTGAAGCCAGTGTGAGACGTGAAGAATGAGTCTCCACAGGGACTTCGCTATATGGGCCTCCCTCTCTGGGAATGCTTTCCTCGGAGTACAGGAGTATTGAATATCTGCTACAGTTAGAGTTCTGTCCTTGTTATGGAGGTTATTCTAAGACAACATCTCTGTATCCCTGTAGCCAGTGATCATAGAGTCTTGGTAAGGAAAATGGGCATGTTTGTGTGTGACAGCAACACAAGGCAGATGGATGCAGAAACTGTCCTCATGTAACTTCATTAAAGATTTACTTTTGCTTTTTGATGACAAGTATAGATGAGAGCTGTTCAGTACACCTCTATCGAGGTGATGTATATATTGTTTATAATACCTTACTAAAAGTTATTTTGTAATCTTTGATGTGTAATCATATGTGAACAGGTATAAGGAACCCATTATTGAAGAGCCTGCTTATCTTTAAGGGCCAAAACTTG
Source organism: Micronycteris hirsuta (assembly GCA_004026765.1). Lineage (NCBI taxonomy): Eukaryota > Metazoa > Chordata > Mammalia > Chiroptera > Phyllostomidae > Micronycteris > Micronycteris hirsuta. The sequence goes on from PVJI01007634.1 coordinate 27,472, forward strand.
ATACCTAGTCCGTTAACAGCTGTAAAGCATACACATAGTCACACACAAACTTGCAGGGCTGTGTTTCCCTCCTTTTTTACTTGTGCCTAATACAGTATTACAAAATGTTTTAATCTCATGGTCTCCTTTAATTGGTATTAACATTCACAAGTAATCGTACATTAAGCTAAAATTAAAGCAATTGTAAAAGTGATGGTACTTTGAGATCTCACTCATTTGCCCACCTTGACTGAGAATTGCAGTTTTGGCAGAAGCTCTTAGTAGTCGAACTGTAATGTTTTATATTTATGTCTTTGCTTTTATCTCATTGCTCTTGAATGCTGTGTCCAGGCTATAAAATCAGATAATGATATATAGAAATTAAGGTAAAGGTAGTGAAACTGCAGTGCATCAGAACAGCAAGGAAAAAGATGAATGCAGTATTGTTAACTTATGTCTGCTCTAGCTACCTTATACTTCAGCTACAGTAGTATGTTAGTTATTTATTACTGTATATCAAATCATACTAAAATTTAGCAGCTAAAACAATAAACACTTATTATTTCACTCATATTCTGAGGGTGAGGAATCCAGGAGAACTTAACCAGTGGTTCTGGCCCAGGGTTTGTCGTGAAGTTAAAATCACAGTGACAGCTGGGACTGCAGTGATTTAAAGTCTTCACTAGGCTGGAGGATTTGCTTCCGAGGTTACTCACATAACTGTTAGTCTCAGGCTTCCGTTCCTTGCCATGTAGCCTCTCCTTGGGACTGCTCACAGCATGACTTCCTCCAGAGCAAGTGATCCAGTAGAGCCCAGGACAGGAGCCTCATCTTGGAAGTGATGTGCCATTACCCTGCCCTATTCATTTGGTCCCATAGACCAACCCTGGGGCTGTGGCAAGGGACTACATAAGTTTATGAACACCAGGCCATCTTGCAGACTGGCTTCAAAAGCACTCTGCCTCAGTTGCGGTCTGCCCACTCCAGTCCTCAGTTAAGATCGTCTCTATTTTATGCTGGGTCACAGTGAAGTAACAAGTCCATCCTGACTCTAACATAATTTTGCTAATTATCTTCTTTTTTAGTGTGGAAAAGGCCTATTATTAACAGATTAAGCTTTAACAGTTTAGACTTTCTTAGACTTTTTCTGGCTAACAGATTCTTTATTTAAATCTTTGGATTCTGATTCATGTAGGGTAGATAGTAAAATTAAATGTGTTTTGCCATAGAGTAACTATTTAAATTAGTATTATCATTAAAAATAAAGAAACAGATCATGACTTTACTTTTTTTTAGTTGGCCAAGTAAAATTTGATCCACCCTTAAGGAAGGAGACAGAACCACATCATGAACTTGTAAGTAGTTTAGTCTTGGAATGTTAACATTGAAAATAAATGTTTTAATTAGTCTTCATCATATATTGAAACTGACTTAAAAAGCTAGTTATTAATATTTTCAAATGCATTTGAAGAAATAAAAAGGTAAGTCATTCTGAAATTCAGAATAAATAAATCTGTGTTGCTGAGATTGAATATTTTCAAAATTATTTAGGCAAAACTTACTAGCTTTACCACTAATTAAATGTTTTTAATGCTGGCCCTTTAATTTCTTTTTTATTTTTGTTTTTCAGTTTTTGAGCATCTCTTTGTATATGTGTTTATTAGGATAAATGCCATAGTTTTAAACTAAAATGTTGGATCAGTAAAAGTCCTTTTCACTAAATTTATGGGAAGTCTTTTAAGAGTGTAGGCCAGTTTTTTAAACATCAGAGTAGAGTCAGTCTGTTTGGAGTACTAAAACTCAAGAGAGACTAGGCATACATAATAGATCAAGTTCATCATTCATTTAAAACTTGCTAAGTATATGAACTTTTTCTTCATGATTCCTTTTTGTTAATGTTTTATACTTTTTTCCAAATATATGATCATAGATTCGATGTAGTCTCAGAAGCAAAATGCTTTGCACATATTTGAGATGTTAATATTCTGTGGAAGAATAAAACATGAAACTTAAAATCCTAATGCAGTTGCTTTACCAGAGCTCCAGATAATGTTGCATTATTTTTCTGTTTAATAATGAGAACAAAGGAACTGTTAATAAGTACCAAGGGTTGAAGTGGGAACTTTGTTCTTAAATTTAAGGCTTATTTTAACCTACTTGACTAAAGACATCCAAAAGGAGCCTTTAGCCTTTAACTTTTGGAGTTATTCCCATTCAGTATACCAGCATATGGAAGAAAGGGAGTGTTAAAGAAAAATTCTTAAGATGATCATATTATATAATGAAGCCTGACACTCACGTAGATGGAGAAGGTTAAGAAGAAAAAGTAGTCATGTTTTTTATAAATGCTAATTGTATTTTGTTAAGGCATTTTATTTGCCTTTTCTTTTTAAGTTGGTATTGCATGTTTTTAAATTCTGTACTAATTTAGTAACTGCATTGTAGAGCCAATTTGTTGCAGTGTTGCTTTTTTAGAAGCTCCTTAATATGATTTGACTTTGCATTCGCCTTAACAAAATTATGTTAGCAGGACTTACTTAAGAAAATTTCCCTTTGTGAATTTGTGGCTTTTAGTCTAAGTGTAAATAACTTGGGTTTCTTGGTCTCTGCTAAACAGCCCGACAGTGATGGTTTTTTGGACAGTTCAGAAGAAATGTACTACACTGCAAGATCTAATCTGGTATTTCTCATCTTCTGATTTTCTTTGTCAGCATTGTTTTAGTCTTGCTTTTTTTTTAATCAAACATTTTGTCCAATTTTAATGAACAAATTTAAACATCGTTTTATAAGTTTCTGTGATTTAGCAAGCTTCTATATATTAAGGATTGCAACAATTTTTCCCTAACAAGATAAATAATATATCTACTCAAATATATTACAGATGTAATAAAAAATAAACATTTTTATGTAAAAATATTTAATTTTATGGCTCAAATATGTTTTTTTTAAATTGCATTTCCCTGTAAAAATGTCCAGTTTTAATGACTTGTTTTAATGAACTAGGAACCATCCATATATATACACATATCCATTCATAGATATAAAACTATTTCTGTATATTCCATAAATTATATATATCATTTAAAGAAATAATTTACACCTAATTAACAAAGAAACCAGTCTCAGATGAAATTTTAACTCAATGGCATTATAGTAATACCCAGTTTTCTCAAGCCAAAATTTGGATTTTAAAGCCTCCTTGAGGTTAGAAATATTAAGACTGTCTTACATTTAGATAAGAAAAGATAAGACATTAATCTTGGTGAATATTTAATAAATAATACTTTTAATAGGCACTATTAAATAAATAACTACTTCTGTAGCTGGTCAGGTCCCCCAATTGCCTTTAGTTTATGCTGAGATTTCACCTTTCTGCCTTTTCGGTGAAATTTTCCTTATCTTCCCTTCCTCTCTGCTTCATTAACATACCTCTTTCAGTTCTGGTTGATTTAAGTGACTCAGTTGGTTAGAGCGTTGTCCCAGTATGCACAGGTTGTGGGTTTGATCCCCAGTGAGGTCACATACAAGAATCATCTGATGCATAAATAGGTGGAACAACAAATCTCTCTCTCTCTCTCTCTCTTCCTTTCTCCCCCTCGCCCACACCCCATTCCATCCTCTCTAAAATCAGTTAATCAATCAATCAATCAATCAATCAGTGGTTCTTAACATAAATTCTTAAACCTGTGCCCTATAATATTTGTAGAACATGAAAGAAATTTTAGATGTAATTTCTCTTTCAGGGAAGTTGTTGTCTCAATAGGCAGAAAATACTTACTTATATAAACTGTTAGCCATGCATCAAAAAATATGTTGGATTGCCAAACCTTCACCAGGTAGCGACTGTTGATGAGGTGAGGCTAACACATAATTGCTACAAAAGAAATTAGAGGAGAAAAGATTTTGCATTATGTGGCTTATTTGGCTTCCGGGAGGAACTAAGACTGATTTCAGTGTTGTGTAGCAAGCACTATAGATTCTTCAGGAAGAAAATGGATATGTATATCTCCTGTGTTTCATGGGAATTAATGTGGGGACAGTCATTGGCAGAGACCACAGTTTTGAGAGATGGCAGATAAGGAACTACAATTATGAAATGGTCATACTATTGCTGGAATTATGGAATTAGCTCAAAAGAGGGAGATTGAAGTAATCAAAGAGGAAATGATCAATGATACCATGAGATTTAATGTGTCTCCCAGCTGGGTCTAAATAAATAAAGAGTGCAGAAAACTGGTTATCACAACAGTGGGTGGTTCCTGTGTTTGGTAGTCAAAGACAGAGCCAACAGTGGAAGTAGGGAAGAAGCAGTTGAAAAGCTAGAAGAGTCAGTAAATGCAGTCACAGAAGAAAGCAAGATACATCACATGGCCCAGATGGGCCAGAAGGTGTGAGGACTGAGATTAAACCATCTGAGGAAGCAAGTGAGGAGTGATTTCTGGATTGAAAATTTCTCCAGAATTAGGCATAAGTAGGGTAGAATGACAATCAATGAGATTTGTTGTGGAAATAAAAGATTACAGAATCAAAAGTTTAAATTAATATTCTCTAGAAAAGACACTTACAATACCAAAAACACAGTGCTTTAGAGTTATAGTGTTCTTTTCTGTACCTGTGTGAAACTATCTTACAAAGCTCACTTCTACTGATAATAAAAGCTAAGTTATCTAGAAGTTTTTATATAACAGGCATTATTCTAAACACTTTAAATATATTAACTTAGACGTTGTACCAATGAGAATTTCAGGTGCAAAGAAGCCAAAATTGGTCTTGGAGCAGCCTGGCTCAGTGATTCACAACTAAACCACTGTGCTGTATTGCCTCTACCCAGCGTGTCAGCACTTCGTTGTCTGCTGCTTGTGTTCTCTCACTTTAGTCGATGTGTATGTTCATAGTTATTTTTTATTGTGGGAAAATGCACATAAAATTTACCATTGTAACCATTTTTTAAATCCTCACCCAAGGACATGCTTATTGATGGTAGAGAGGGGAAGGAAGGGAGGAAGAAAGAAAAAGAAACATCGATGTGAGAGAAAAACATCTATTGGTTGCCTTTCATGCGTGCCCTGACCAGGACCAGACCCACAACCTAGGCATGTGCCCCAACCAGGAATCAAACTGGCAACCTCTCACTTTTGGGGATGATGCCCAGCCCACTGAGCCACACCAGCCAAGGTCCATTGTAACTATTTTTAAGTGTACAGTCTGGTGACATTAAGGACATTTGTATTGTTGTGCAGCCATGACCACTGGCAGTCACTAGACATTTTCATCTTCCCAGACTGCAACTCCTCACACCAATAACTCTCATTTTCCCTTCCCTCCAGACCCTGGCAACTGTCATTCTGTTTTCTGTCTCTTTGAATTGTTCTGTGCTCTAATTACGTCCTATAATTGGGATCATACAACATTTGTCCTCTTATGACTGGCTTACTTTACTTAGCATAATGTCATAACATCTTCAAAATTCATCAGCGTTGTAGTATTTATCAGAAATTTCTTTTTTAAGACTGAATAATGTCCCGTCGTATGTATAGACCACATCTCGTTTATTCATTGGACGCATCAGTGAACACACGTTGCTTTCACCTTTTGACTATTGTGAGTAATGGTGCTGTGAACATGAATGTACAAATATCTGTCACGTCTCTGCTTTCAGTTATTATAGGTATATAACTGCAGTAGGAATTGCTGGATCATGTGATAATTCTACGTTTAATATTTGAGGAATGGCCATAAGGTTTTCCATTGCAGTTGCATCATTTTACAGTCCCCACCGGTGGTACACAGGGGTTCCAATTTCTACACAGTCCTCATCAACACCTGTTATTTTCTGGCAGTGGAAGGGGAAGTTTTATTTTATTTGTTTTTAAATAATAGTCATCCTAATGGGTGTGATCTGCCCTTAGTTATTTCGTTCCCCTAACTTCATTAGTCCTAAAACCTTGACATTGTGAACAAGATTTTTTTTAAATTATATTTCATTGATTGTGCTATGACAGTTGTCCCAATTTTTCCCCCTTTCCCCCTCTGCACCCATCACCTCCCACTCCCTCAGGCTACCATTGTTCATGTCCATGGGTCGTGTGTATAAATTCTTTGGCTATGCCATTTCCTATACTGTACTTTATATCCCCATGGCTATTCTGTAATACCTATTTGTACTTCTTAATCCCCTCACCTCTTCACCCATTCCCCTATACCGCCGCCCATCTGGCAACCATCAAAACCCTCTCCATATCCCTGATTCTGTCTCTGTTCTTCTTGTTTGTTTAGTTTGTATTTTAGATTCAGTTATTGATAAGTATGTATTTTTGCCTTTTTATTGTTCATAGTTTTGATCTTTTTCTTAAATAAGACCCTTTAACATTTCATATTAGAATGGTTTGGTGATGATGATGAACTTTTTTTGGTTTTTTTCTTGTCTGGGAAGCTCTTTATCTGCCCTTCAGTTCTAAATGATAGTTTTGCTGGGTAGAGCAATCTTGGCTCTAGGTCCCTGCTTCTCATGACTTTGAATATTTCTTGCCAATCCCTTCTAGCCTGCAAAGTTTCTTTTGAGAAATCAGCTGACAGTCTTATGGGAACTCCCTTGTAGGTAACTAACTTCTTTTTTCTTGCTGTTTTTAAAATTCTTTATCTTTAACCTTTGCTTTTTAATTGTGATGTGTCTTGGAGTGGGCCTCTTTGCTTCCATCTTGTTCAGGACTCTCTGTGCTTCCTGGATTTGCATATCTATTTCTTTCACCAAAATAAGGAAGTTTTCTTTCATTTTTTTTTCCAGATAGATTTCCAATTTCTTGTTCTTTCTCTTCTCCTTCTGACACCCCTATGATGTGAATGTTGGACCTCTTGAAATTGTCCCAGAGGCTGCTTATAATATCTTCATTTTGGGGGGATTCTTTTTTTTTTACTTCTGGGGTTTTTTTTTGCTTCCTTATGTTCCAAATCATTGACTTGATTCTCAGCTTCGTCTACTCTACTGTTGTTTCCCTGTAAATTGTTCTTTATTTCAATTAATGTATGCTTCATTTCTGGCTGGATCTTTTTTATGCTGTTGAGGTCCTCACTAAATTCCTTGAGCATCCTAATAACCAGTGTTTTGAATTCTTCATCTGATAGGTTGATTGCTTATCTTGATTTCATTTAGCTCTTTTTCTGGAGTTTTGATCTGTTCCTTCATTTGGGTCATGTTTCTTTGTCTCCTCATTTGGGTAACCTTCCTATGTTTGTTTCTGTGTTTTAGGTAGAGCTGCTTTGACTCCATGTCTTGGTAGCGTGGGCTAATATAGTAGGTGTCCTGTAGGGCAGGGATGTCAAACTCGTTTTCACCGGGGGCCACATCAGCCTCATGGTTGCCTTCAAAGGGCTGAAGTAATTTTAGGACTGTATAAATGTAACTACTCCTTAACTGTTAAGAAGTTGAAATTACATTCCGCCCTTTGAAGGCAACCACGAGGCTGATGTGGCCCCTGGTGAAAATGAATTAGACACCCCTGCTGTAGGTTCCAGTGGAACAACCTCCCCTATAACCCAAGCTGGGCACTCAGGGTGCACCCTTTATGTGGCTTGAGTATACCCTCCTGTTGTAGTTGAGCCTTGATTGGTGTAGGCAGATCAATGGGAGGGATATACCCAGGCCAGTCAGCTGCAAGGATTGGCTGTGACCACTGAACGCCAACCTCCACCGTCCATGGAGCTCTTCATGAGTGTGGTAGTGGTGCTCTGACGTGGTCTGTAGCTGTTCACCGGGTGTGCTGGCCCTGGGATTTCCTAGGTGGTGCAGGCCAAGGTCAACCCTCACCTGTGTTTTGCCCAGGGCCACCCTGCCTGAGCTATAATGCAATCTGAGAATGCCTGCTACTTATGCTGGGCTTGGAGATTCCAAGGCTAAGCCACGCTGTGAATTTAGGCTAGCTGCTGTGAGTGCCAGGCCTGCGGGGGTCACTGAAGCCAGCTGTTGTTTGAGAGAATTTAGGAAGTTGTGAGGCATGAGTGAAAATCAATGGAGAAGAAGCTTGGGTGAGCCTGTAAGTTGGATGGGGCAGAGTCTCTACGGATCCCCAAGGTAGGTCAAACAGTGTTAGCCAGGTTGATGGAGTCTCAGATTTGGCACCAGTTTGCCAGCTCTGTGGCTCTTTAGGGGTAAAGGTTAGAAAGGGACAATGGCCTCTGTTTGCCTTGATGCCAGACAATTCAGTTTCTCCCTGTATGCCACTGGTGCCTTATAGGCTGCTACCCCTGTGCTAGAACTCAGCGGGAGTGAGTCTGAGTAGGTGATTCTGTGTGTGGGTTCTTTAAGAGGAACTGCTTGGGGTTCCAGCACTTTCTTCCATTGACTCAATCCCCTCTGGTTTTTGCAGCCAGAAGTTGTGGGGACTTATCTTCCTGGACTGCAGCCCTGCACTGGGGGGCCTGGTGTGGGTCAGGGGTTCCTGGCTCCTGAGATATCCCTCTCAAATTTTTATCCTCCACACATGAGTGTGGGACCAGCTGGTTTGCATCTGCACCCCTGCTACCAGTCTGGATGGACATAGTTTCTTTAATTCTGTAGTTGTCAGACTTCCATTCAACTCAATTTCTGATGTTTCTGAGTGATGGTCATTCTATATTTTGGTTGTAATTTTGACGTGGTTGTGCGAAAAGGCAATCCATGTCTGGCTGTGCTACCATCTTGACTGGAAGGCAGGAAGATTTTATTGCTTACAAATAACGTGTTGCTGGCCACTAGAAACCAGATGAACCCCAGATGTCTGGCTGTCATCTTAGTAGGCAGTTGCCACCAAAATGACAACCCTAAGTCTTGTAGGACCCAGAAAAAAAACACTCCCTTATAAAAAACCTTACTGCCCCAAAATTTAATGTCATTAGTGATTTCTGGTTGTTTTAAGTACTAAGTGTATTCATTTTATGGTTTTGTAAATGAATTTTGAATATAACACCTCAATTTTCATTACTATAATAAAGTGATTTTTTTAAAAAAATCAGTTAATTATAATATGTGAAACCAGAGGTTTCAAATTTTAAACCTCTGATGGATGTTTTAATCCTTTTGATGGATGTTTCACAACCATCAAACAACAGAGCTTGATTTTTTAGGATTGTTAGTGAATTACAAAGGTCTTTAAACTTTGAAAGATGCCCAAGTTAAAACAAAAAACACTACAATGTGATAATTAAATGACCACAGTTTTGCCCATAGCCATAGAGATGTGTGTATCTGATCTATTTTTGAATTAAAAGGTTATATTACATAACCGTTCAGCTTATGCTAATTAGATTTAATTTGCCTGGTTTTACTGTACATTTTGGCCCGTATGCCAATAATGAAAATATATTAAAAGTTAATTGTGTGTAAAACTTTGTTAATTGCTGTGGAGGAACATGAGTAGTAACATTACTACTTTAAAGAAGCTTATAGTACACCTGTGATAGAATCAAATATTTAAGTTAGAGTTAAAAACATATTAGGAATAAATAAAACGAAAGGACTTTAAGATTATTCCTGAATTAGGTTAAAATTGAATAAAGTCTATAAATAAAGTTAAATTTATTCTGGAAAAGAAACAGTAAATATCAACTTCATTTATTTTCAATCTCTTAAACTATTACCATAACATTAATGTTGTGTGGTCACTTTTCTTACACAGTATTTAAGACAGTTTCTAAGATGAGCTCATTTCATAATTGTGCAATGATAGGACATTTTCTAGAATGTCAAACCTAACCTGCTGGTATTCATTTCCAAGCTTGCCATACAAGTCTTCTTAAGTCTTCTGCTTTTATTAGTCAGAATACTGCTTGATCAGTTAGTGTTCTTCTAACTCCACTTGCTCTTCTGACTTTCTAAGAAATAAAAAATCTTTTTGAATTATCTAGAATTTAGTCCCTTTTTACTTCTGTAAATTATTTACCGCATTAAAAGGTATCTTAACATTTTATTTGTACCATAATTTTCTCATTTTTTTAATGAAAAAATTTTCCTCTTCTGCTGTTCTTTTTTCTTGGTTAAAATATATTGGTAAAGTATTTTTTCCTTTTTGTTTTTGTAGCCAACTGTATCAATTCTATTAACTTCCTGCTGTTTTCTCATCAGGTATAGACTTTGTAATCTCCTGAGGGAGGTAAAAAAAAAATGATCGTGATCATGTATTTTCTTTTTCCAGTGTTCCATGTCATATCCTTTTTCTTTCTCAGTTTCTTTCTGGCACCACGTTTTCTTAGAGGTTTTATCCTCGGTTTAGAAACACTCCCCGACTCATTGAAAGAAATGACTGAAATTAGGACTTGGTGACTCAGAAAGATATTTTAATTGAGCTGTGTTGCCCGTCTTAGATTTTGTTGAAGTGTCCGGGTGGAAGCTGTTCTAGGCTACTGCGCGTTTCCAGTCCGTGTGTCACTTTTTCTTCTTGACTGTTGTTCAGCGTTTTTATTCACTAATGAGTCGATGCTTGATTTATGCAACTAATTTTTTAATGTCCTGGCATGTTCAAATGTATTCTTATTTAGCTTATTTAGGCCACATTTTACCATCATATAGGCCCTATATTTGGTAGTTTTTTCAAGTATAATTTTGGTAGCATTTTGTTACAGGATAGCTTCCAAGTCCTCTTAAAAAGTATTTTAGATCAGTTTTTCATAGACTGATCTAACATACATAAATACACATAAATAACTTAAACATACATAAGTAACTACTTACTTTGCCCAGATTTCATGTTTCTTTTCTCCTTTTATTTCTTTTTTTTTTTTTTTTGGTCTGATTTACTGTCTTAATTTTTGCCATATAATGATAGGTGCTTGCTAAATAATAGCTGAATTAAACGAGATTAGATACTTCTTAGAAGCACTTAGTGTAATTCTTGGGGATATGCCCAGCACATTGTTTATGTTCCATGGTTGTTAAAACATAACTTGATTTACAGAGAAGGAACTAATAAATAAGCCTCTTTCAAAGTTAGCTTTCCTGGTAGGGCTTTACACATGGCACAGTTAGTCATCAGATTGGGGATTGGATCTATCTGCAGTTTCTCCCCAACATGAATGTTACTCTAAATATGAATCTACTAAATTTTCTATTAAAATATTATGTTAGTTTTTTTCGACCCTTCTCTTAAAAGTCATTATCATCAACCTGGTAATTGTCACATCTGTGTTTAAGAAACAGAAGCTATGAGCACTTAGCACAAATGTTTGCTTTTGGAAGCTGTCATTTGATTAAAGATTTAAGAGATTATTGGCTAAAGAGGTTGCTAGCCTGGTAGAGGGCCCAGTTATCTACAGCTGAAGAAAACAAACTTGAATTTGGAAGTATAGTCATTGACATAGTACTCTCTTTACTAAATGTTACAGTTTAAAGGTTCTGTATAAAGTCCTGACCACTTAAATTGTTCAGCATAACAATTTTGTGACAGGATATCGGTGAATTTATCCTATCAAGATATATCATAAATTAAAGAGAACAGGTGTCTCTTTTTATTAGAATTTTGTGTGATACCAGTGTAACAATTGACCAATCTTCTTTGTTTGTGATGTATTATCTTTTCTCTCACTGGTAAGAACATTTATTATTATGCATGGAAGAACACAAATATTGAAGAAGATAAAATTTGAGCCTTGTCTAAACCAGGATTAGGATTTCGACTTCCATCAGATGTTTTTTGAGAGGTCTTGTAATACTTAAATGTTAAAGAGCTTTTCACTTAAATGTAACATATTGCTTAGAATCCTCTTATTTCTAGGCTTAGTAATATTGTGATCTAGAATTATTTTCATGTATATTAACAAAGCTGAAGTTATCTAGTTGTAGGAAAATTAACAAAAGGCATTTGAACAAGCATTTACTTAGGGCCTAGTTAATGTGTGCTAGGTATTATGCTAGGTCCTGGACTGTGGGAGAAAAAAGATGGATTTAACAATTTCCCTTTGTTTGAGGAGCCCACAGCATGGCAACTATTTTTATAGACTTCTAAATAAATTAAAATTCAGAGTAAGTGTTGGAGGAGAACTAAGCGCGAAATGCTATGGAGACTTGGAGAGGGCTGCAGCGGTCTTCCTCGGTCTTGCGAGGCTGCTTGCTCCAAGGAGGCAACTTTTGCATGAAGTCCTAATTGTGCATCTGACACTATCTTGTAACATTAGAAAGCACTCTTAAAAGAACACTATATTCTTTTGAAAATAAAATTCATTTGAAGTGTTCATTTGTAGTATTCCCCCATTTATTGTTAAAATAGTGCTTGAAATACATGGCTCTAAGAAGAGGGGAATAAAAGGAAACTATTTTCCATGGTTGTTAGAAAGCACTTTTTTTTTATAAATTCAAGAAGGTGTTTGAGTCAAGCAGATATATATTACTTGTCCCTTTAAATTTCAATTGTTAATTCTCAGCAATGTGCAGCATTTAGTGGGAGTGTTTAAATAGTTGAGGAGCTGCCCTAATAATATTGAAGTTTTGCTATTTACACTTAGCTCTTTAAAAGTATATCAAAACTCCTGACATACAATTTATAATCTTTTGCAAGTCCATATATTCAATTTACTTCAAAAGAGCATTTTATTTTATTTCTTTAAAAAATTATTACCTGCCTAAAGCAGTAGTAGAAATATATGAATGTGTGTATATATAATTATTGCAGCTCTTACATACAAAGACAACCCAAGGTTTTTGTTGCTTGTTCTCTTCTGTAATCATTTTTGCTTGATTATAGCTTGAGAATGCCTTTTTTGCGCTTTTTTCTTACTAAAAGCTGACTTTACAAATGTTAATTACAATAGCAATAACCTTAAATAAAACTTGCGTATGTTATTTTATGAATTCCCAGAAAAATACTGAACTTTTATTGTGGGAAGTCCCACCATACCTTCTTTTTTAAGAACATATAGCAATACAGATTTATTTGAAGTCTGGTGTTTCTCTTTTAAAACTAATATATATTAGTGCTGTGATTTGTGATATACTATTTCACTAAGTATTTTATTTTGTATTGTTAGGATCTACAACTAGAATATGGACAAGGACACCAAGGTAGTTACATTTTAGGTGCAAACAAGTAAGTAAAAGTCTTTGAAAATTAAATTTAAATTCGGTAATTATTAAGTGGCCTTAAAATATTATAGTTTAATAATTACAGTAGTAAAAATAGTCTGGTAAATATATTTTAGACTGTACTTTTATTTTTATTTTTTTTACTGCTACCATGTTAATTATTTAATCAACAATTATAGTGATGGGAAATATCACCTCAAATTTTTATATCAAGCTACTTTGTATATTTTACTTGTTAGAGAAAACTAAGTATATTTCAACTGAAGTTAAAAATATGTTTGAGCAATTTATTTCTTTTTCAAAAAATGTTATTTATTTATTTGCAGAGAGAGGGGAAGGGAGGGAGAAAGAGAGGGATAGAAACGTGGATCAGTTGCCTCTTGCGTGCCCCTGACCGGGAATCAAACTGGTGACCTTTCAGTTCTCAGGCTGGCCGCAGTCCACTGAGCCACACCAGCCAAAGCAATTTCTTTTTAAAGGTGACCTGTTTATTCCTTCTAAAACTTGCTTTGGTATGTCTCTTAGATGTGTTGGCTTCTGAAAACAGCTGGAAATATTCACACTGTTTAGAAACCTTAATTTTTTTAGCTGGTAAGAGTCTTTTAAAAAGTTAATAGAAGTTAAAATGTGTCTGAAGTCTTAACAGTTATCAGTTTATGCAGGAAATAAATCCAGCATTTATTTAAGCCCTACCTTAGACCACACACTGTCTAAGTGGTGCAGGGCAGTGGTGAAAGGGCAGTTACGAGGTCTGCCAGTTCCCGCTGCTCACGGGTCTGTGCGTCAGCAAGACAAGGGCACGCACTCTGCTGTGTCCCATGGACTCTCTTACTGTCCTCCCGGCCCTTCACCCTTCCCCAAATGCTCTCAATAAAATGGTTCCATTTTCTCAGCCAAAAGGCCATTTATTAGGAAATATTAAGTTGCTAAAGATCTCCCAGCAAGATAGATGTTTTAGTAATCAGAACAAATTAAAAATTTTAAATATAATATTAATTACATTAAAGAGTTGAGACATACATACATGCCCATATTTTAAATTAGGCAGTTGACAAATATTGACTAAACACAAGTAGCTGAGATTTAAGATTATAGTATAAAATCGTGTCTCTCTTTTTATTAAACAAATCATTTAAATATAAATCTTTTTCAACACAGAAAAAGCTTTGAATGACAATCTAGAGAAATGCATTCGTTTTGATTTAAAATGAACTTCAGTTAAGTACCGTAAGGTGTTTTTATTAGTAGTAATAATAGTAACCTTATTTATATTTCCTAAAATGGAAAAGAAATGTAAATTTTTCCTGGCAGAAAAGTGAAATTCTATCTAAATAATAACTAGTTGCTATTTATAACTTGTCCTAATTTGTTGATGGACAACAAAGGAAAGTTTGTCTCATAGTGGATTAGCAAAAAAAAATTATATATTTTTTTGTTATTTTGTCTAAATTTGAGGCCACTAGTTTTAAGGGTTCTTGTTAGCAAATTTCAATATATTTTAAGAGACTGGATAATTTGGAAGAATATTTCATTTACCTCGTTTTGGTTCGTTTTAAATGACATACTTGCAAAAAAACAAGCAAACAAACAAAAAGGCCTATCTCTAAATGCTTTACCAGATTCCTTAGTTCCCATTTTCTGATTCTGTTAGACATTTTCATAGTCTATGGTTACTTTGGCTAGGTAAAATGTTAATAATTTGCCCAACCTTCATTTTTTGGTTAATTGGATCCCTGCTTAAGGAACTGTATTCTATATAACGAATCCCTGGCAAGGTAGGTTGGCCAAAAGTTTGACCTTTGGCTGTGTTCATGTACAGGTGTATACATGCATGTGACATGAGCGTGGATGTAGCACTTCTCTTAGTGTACTGATACGTCTGCTTTATTCTTGTGACTGGGCAGTGTTTTAAAACTCACAGGGATTCCTGCTTTCTCCATAGGTGATCAGGCAGACACATTTCCATTTATGGGTTTCTACCTATTCCAGACCAAGCAGAACTATATGACATAGTTTTTTTTGGTCTGTTTTGTTTAATAAATTCATATCTATTTTGACTTACTGGGTTTCTCTTTTTTCTTTTGAATTCTGTTATTCTTGGGGGGGGGGGTCTACTTTTCTGACCATACAAAACCAACAAAATACTATTTTTTAAGGAAGCTCTAAATTATTTCTGATTTTTTAATGTAGAGCAAAAAATCCTAAAGGTCCTCTTTTAAGGACTTAAACAATAGTGGAAAGAGTAAATTGAATTATACAATATCTGGCACAGTTGAATATAGTAGTAGCAAATGCCAGCATTGTCTCTTTCTGTAAACTAGGAGACTTTGAGAAATTTATTTCAATTTCTCTAGTAAAATGGGTATTATAATAGTACCTGCTTCAGGGTGAAATGGAATAATCATTGTAAAGCATTTAGCATACTTAGGGATTAGTAAGTACTTACCAGTTGCCCTTACTTGTAGTGTTTACTCAATAAGTAATTGTTGATTGTAAGATGAAGTGAATATGAGTAAAACTCTTACGTTCTAGAGAAACACAGTGTTTTTATTGTTTTCAGATATAATCAGGGCAGTACTTTATAGCTTCTTTTGAGGCGATTAGGCAATTTCAAGACTTTAGTAACCATCAGCCGGAATTCCTTAGCTAATTCAAAAATGCTAAATACAGTCGTCCTTCGCTACATCACGGTTCATTTATTGCAGCTTCACTTTATCGCGGGTTTTAAAAATATACATATCTAATTCTGTATCGCGGAGTTTTTGCTATATCACCGGATTTTGCAGTATATAGGTATTTATATAATATTTATGATTTTAATTATTTTTGCCTAAAAAATTTAAAACAGTATTAAAAATGTTAATTCAAACATATTAAAAGAATATTAAATTGAAATAAAATACAGTATGTATTTTATCAGCGGGTAAAGACCGTACCGTACACTATGGATATGCAGTAGGCCACTACTGCTTGCGCAAGTTTGCCAACGTGAGATTGTACACGGCACACTATTGGCTGATGGAATGGAAGGCGACCAACCACAGCACTGTGTTCTGTATCCTTAGCGCTGATTGGCTCAGTGACCATAGCATTGGTCTGTTTGCTCTCCCTACTGTGCCCATACGTTCAGCATCTCTCCTTGTCCACTTCACATTGTCGTCTGATCACTGCACATAGTGTTGCTCTGCGGTGATGTGTTTTTGTGAAATTTTCGTAAAAGTTTAAAAGTGTTTAAGAGCATATGAAGTGTTTATAACAGTGTGGGAAAGGTTTATAGGAGTGTGGGAAGGGTTTATAAAACCTTAAAATATATCTAAAGAAATAAATATAATGCCGCTACTTCACAGATTTTCACCTATCAGGGGCGTCTCTGGAACGTAACTCCTGCGATGGGTGAGGGATCACTGTATTTTGGCAGTTCCTTTTTTTTACTTCACCTCTTCACAACAGTTTCTTCACTTCATCAGTTAAATCTATGTTTGCATACTGCCCCATTTTTAATTTTATTATTCAATCATTTTAGGTGAATTTATTCAGTATCTGAAGGCATCATTTTTGTTTTGTTCATTACTTTTTAAAAATTCAATAACAGAAGAATCCAAGTGGACTAGTGAATAGTGACATTGTTTATTACATAGCACTCAATCTTGGCGATTAAATCAGCATCACATTTTTTTTTTCTTTCCAGTGCTGTCAAGACACAGTCTTTACTGTATCGGACATTTGAGCAAATTTAGCCATGTTTTGTTTTCTCTTTCATAAAGTCTGAAAAACAAATCATATATCGTACTTTGCATTAATACTTAATGAATTATTTTCTTTATTAACAAAAAGTCTTAGTACATAGTAGGAGATTTACAAGTAAATGAATGAAAAAATACATATGGGTCCCCAGCCATAGACTAGATGCTTTTTCATGTTCTGTTATTCTTTCTCTCTTATCCTTAGAGAACCTAGTACTCCCAGGAAGATTCTTTTTTAAAAAGTGAAATGCCATGTAAATTCACATAACATGGTAACTGAAAATAAGCTACATTTAAATTCTCTCTTAATTATTCTCAAAACTTAATATTCCCTACTGGAAAAAGAAATGCTTCAAAAAAATATTGTCATATGCTCAAGAAAATTTTTTTCCACATCTTCTAAAATGATATGAAAGTTCACTCTCTAGGCATGAGATACTATGTTTAATTTAGTAAAATAGTTTAAAACAGCACTTCTTAAACTTTCTCAGGATCTCTTTATAGTCTTAAAAAACTATCAAGGACTTTAATGAGGTTTTGTTTATATCGGTTATAACTATCAATATTTATATTATTAGAAATTTAAACAAATATCCAAAATACTCAATTAAAATAATATACTCATTACATGTTATTAATAACATCTTTGTATTTTACTCTTTTTTTTCACTGTTTAGAACCAACTCAAATCACCTCTCTCTCTCTCTCTCTTTTTTTTTAAGATTTTCTTTATTTTTAGAGAGGGGACAGGAAGGAGAAAGACAGGGAGAGAAACATCAATGTATGGTTGCCTCTCACACACCCCCTACTGGGGACCTAGCCTGCAAACTAGGCATGTGCCCTGACCAGAAATTGAACTGGCAACCCTTTGGTTCCTGGGCCCACACTCAATCCACTGAGCTATAACCAGCTAGGGCTCAAATCACCTCTTTAGGGTACCTCCCTTCTAATACCATTTGATTCCTCTTATGAGACTTAAATGCATCAAATAATTGCAAAACGAGACTTTATATAGGTCAGTGTAATACAACAAACTTCTGAGACCCCAAAATATTTATGAAGAATAACTAATTTTTCTGAAACAAAATATTAGTAAGAAAAGTGCATTGTTTGATTTTATTTTATATTGCTGTTTGTAAATCTGTTTAATTTCTGGCTTAGTAGAAGACAGCTGGTTTCTGATGTCTGCTACTAATCTATTGTGATATCATGCTTCTTAACAGCATGGAAAACTCTGTAGAGTTTCCTTCTCATTGAAAGAATAAGAGTGATGAAAAGGTAAATACTTTAGTATTCAAAAATAGTTTTGACTTTGCAGAGCTCCTACAGGAGATTGTGAGCCTCCCTGGATTGCCAGACCACATTTTGAGAATTGCTGGTTTAAAGAAATGTGATTTAGTTGATAATAAAGAAAAGACTAATTGAGTACTTACTATTTCTAAATTACTATTCTAAGCATTTTGCCTATATTAATTCAGTATATCTTCAGATATATAAACACTCTGACATTAATTACTATTATAATTCCCATTTTACTGTTACGGAAACTGAAGCGTAGGGAAATCAAAGTAACTTATCAAAGGCCACATAGCGTACAGCGGCAGAGGAAGGATCAGGCTGTCTTCGCTTCACAACCTGTTGGCATTCTGCTAACCTGCCTTTAGGCGGAGAAGCTCCTGCCTTCCTACAGATACGCCTCAAAGAGCTTTGTGAATTAGGTAAAACATTTGACTGAAGTACCTCAATTTTTTTAATCTGCAAAACAGGATCCAGGTTTAGAACTTTGTCATTTTTAATACTTAAATTGTTATTAAGCTGGCCTAATTAAATTTTGATGGCTAAAATCTATTCAACTAATTGCTTATACCAGCTAACCATACCTTTCCATTTGTTCGGTTTTATGTTCTGATAATTCTAATGGCAATTTTTTTCCTAGTATATATAGGAGGGTAAAATATATAGAAGGTACTACCTTATACCTTTTGAGGAAAATACATTTTCTGCTGAAAAGTTTTATTTCAGCAACAGTGTTTCTCTCTACCCACTTGTTTTAAGAAGGCTGTTGAATTTGTATGCTTCTAGAGTATTTAATATAGGAAGAGTGCTGCAGGAACTTGCAGTTAAAAGAAGTAAGGGACTTCAGGTATGCCGTCAGTACTCTCTGGCGTTCCTGAACATCAGAGCTTTATAAATTGCTCCGAATGATGAAATCCTCGCACCTGGTCTGATACAGGCTTAGGCTCCCAAAAGTGTAAATGTGTTTGCCAGTACACCACTGGAGAACAGATGCTTCAGGTAAGTGAGTGTCTCTGTGAAAGCAAACATGCTACATTCATGTATTCACCTCACATGCATGCATGCTTTTGCAGAGAGAGCCAACATGCTGAGTTTCATTTTGTAGGATTGCGTGAGAGCATGATGTTCTTTTAAAGTGTGTCACCTTCTTTATTTTAAGAAAAAGAAAATGTAATTTCAGGTGTTAGGTAAATATTCCTGGCAAAATCTGAACCCTAGAAACCCCTGATTATGACCTGACCCTTCAATTATTGTTTTGTCAGTTTTATTGTGGGTTGGCCTATGAGTTGGTATTTTTCAGTAAACATTAGGATTTATTTTGCTCATTTAAAATACATATATAAAAACATTAGCAACAGAAAATATAGATGGCTCATTAAAATATAACTTGATGTTTTTTCGTCTAGAGATCATTGTAGCAAATTTTTAGTAAGTAGGAAAGAAGTAATTTAAAAATTAATGGGCACACTTAAAGTGAAGAAAATACATACTTATTGCTTACTTAATTCACATTTTTTTTCTTTTAAGGAGCCTTCTGAAATCTGTTGAAGAAGAATTACATCAGCGGTAATTATACTTTTTGATTAAGCCTAAAATACTTTGTCACAGATGAGTAAAATCTTTTTTGTCTCTTTCTTGGTCACGTAGCTTTAAGATCGTTTTGTTGTTATTGTTCTAATTCTGAATTCTGTGAAGATGTGGAAATAAAATTCTGTCTTGCAGTAGCCCATCCTGCATTTTCTAAAATTTCTTCGTAAGCTGTTTTGGTGAAGTTCAATTAGTAACAATGGAATTATCCTTCTTTATCTTTAGAGGGCATGTGGCACATTTAGATGATGATGAAGGGGATGATGATGAATCTAAACAGTAAGTTCTGTTTCAGTTCTAGTAAAAGAAACATCATTTGACCTATTTCACAAGTCTGACAGTTGAATATTGACAGTAATTTTAATACCATTAGTAACATAGTATCATGGGTTCTAGCACAGCATAGTGAGGACACCTTCTCACTATGTCCTCAAATGGACTTCTCATGCAGAGAAAAGAATCTTCCTTTTTTAAAAAAAGATTTTATTTACTTTTAGAAGAGGGAAAGGGAGAGAGAAAGAGAGGAAAACATCAACGAGTGGTTGCCTCTCACACACCCCCTACTGGGGACATGGCGCACAACCCAGGCATGTTCCCTGACTGGGAATCGAACTGGTGACAGTTTGGTTCACAGGCCAGCACTCAGTCCACTGAGCCACACCAGCCAGGGCTCCTTACCTCTTCCTGTAAAGCCAGTAATCCCATTTGATTAGCACTTTACTCTTAAGATCTCAGTTAACCTTCATTACATCCCAAAAGCACTATCTCCAAATACAATCACATCAGAATCAGGACCTCAACATACACTTTTGAGGGGACACAATTCAGTCCATAGCATTGCCCCTTATCCCCCAAATTTAAGTCCTTAACACATGCAAAATACAGATAGTCATTCCATCCCCATGACCCTAAAAACCTTAATTAACTTTCCAGCATCGACTCTAAAGTCAAAGACTTATCTAAATATAATAAATGGATTTGATTTAGACTGAATGATTTCTCCCTCTTTTTAAAGAATAGTGCATGTTCTGATACCTCTGTCATCCTGTCCTGTGAAATCCACAGAGTCCAGCAGCCTTCCTTCACTTTTGTCCCATCTCTATTCCCTTCAGTTCAGACTGCCCGTTTCGGTGCCAGTATAATCTCGTCAATTCCCTGTCGAGGGACAGTCCAGCCATACCCTTGGTGCTCTCTTCAAAACACGCTTTCTCATGCCATCCTTTTCTGAACTGATATGGATAGGCTGAGGATTTTTCAGGTTTCAGGTTCTGGTTTCTTTTTGCTCAGCAATTTTTTTCTCAGTTCATCTTTTTCATCTCATTTTATTATAAGCAGTCAGAAAGAACCAAGTCACTCCTTCAGCACTTTTCTTAGAAATAAATCTCAGCTATATATCCAGTTTCATCATTTGTTTTGCTTTTCCACAAAACACTAGAACACAATTCAGCCAAGTTCTCCGACTCTTTATAATAAGGATCACCTTTCCTCCAGTTTCCAGTAACATGTTCGTTTCCATTGAAGACCTTAATTGGAATGGCCTTTAATGTCCCTGCTTCTACCAACATTCTGTTGATGATTAGTTAGTTATTCTCTAAGAAGATGGGAACTTTCTCACCAACTCTTTTCTCTAACCAGAGTCACTCTCAACATCCCAAAACACTTTCAGCTTCTGCCCATTTCCCAGTTCCAAAACTGCCTCCACATTTTTAAGTAGATGTTAACAGAAGCACCCCTCTTTTTGGCACCAAAATCTGTCTTAGTTCAAGCTGCCATAACAATAAACTATATAGACTGAGTGGCTTGAACAAAAATTTGTCACAGTTCTGGAGAGTAGATAGATGTTCAGGGCAAGGTGCCTACTAATTCAGTTCCTGGTGAGGGCCCTCTTCCCAGCTGCAGACAGCTGCCTTCTTGCTGGGTTGTCACAGCCTTTTCTGATGTGTGCAGAGAGAGAGATCTCTTCCTGATCTTATAAAGGCCACCGATCTTGTTGGATCAGGACCGCACCCTGTGGCATCGCTTAACCTAATTACCTCCTAGAAGCCCTGTGTCCACACACAGTCACATTGTGGGTTTAGGGCGTGAACATAGGAAATTGGGGTATACATTTCAGTCCATAGCATTAGATGATAACAAAGATCTTTGGAGAAAACTAACAATGACAGTAAATATATGTTGCAGCTTAGTATCATAAATTAGTTAGTAATTGGTAGTTGCTATAATTACCACTACAACTACAAAGAGGCTTATTTTATGGTTGATTAAATTTAATTTGATATATTTCAAAATAAAGACTTTGGATTAAATGTAATATTTTTTAAAGGGAGCATATTTTTAGTTATGTAAGCATTGATAGTTCTTTGACATTTTTCTTTTTATCCTTTTTTAAGAAAGATACCGTTTTATGATAGAGCTACAAAAGCACCTGAGTCTGTGGAAGCATAGGTTTTCCTTCCTACCTCACTAATCTGTGACCTTGGATCAGGTCACATAATCTCTCTGGGCCTCAGTTTCCTCATCAGAGAATTTATGCTACATCATCTTTTAAGTTTTGTGAACTTTCTTAAAACTGCAATCCTGAATTGTAATGAATCTTAGTTTCAATCAAATCAGTTCTATAATTTCATAGAGCATGTATATAACTGTTGATGAGGTTCATCAGAGATACTTCATATCTGACAGTATAAAAATATATATTACATTGTGATATTTTATACTATGTCATTTTGCTGTTTATTCTTAAACTGTTATTATATTTTTATATTAATTACCTTTCAATTGATACAACTGTAATTGTAGTATTACTGTATAGTATTTGAAACCAAGAAAGTATATATATACTCAATATATCTACTTAGTTATTTCTAAATAATACTTCATTCAAGCATAAGTTTAATATTTACAAAATACTTTAGAAAACACTTATAGTCTTAGAAAAAAGAAACTTGTTTACGCAAATTTTTCTCCCATATCTTTGAAGAATTAATTATATTTTAGTAATGATTTTTTTGTAAAACAAAGAGTTCTAATTCTAAACTTTTATATTTTTATAGTTCAACCATGAAAGCAAAAGTTCCACCTCCTTTACCACCAAAGGTAGGCAGATTTGTTTCTGTTGAATTTGTGTGTATGATTGTTTAATAGTGTATTAATAGTTATTCTGTAGCTACTTTTCACTTGAGATGCACAATGAAACATCAGTACAAAGTTATAAATTATGATGTAAGTAGATAATTGTGATTATTATTGTTTGTATTTTTAATTATCCAATTTGCCATTTATTGTTTGTTCTGAATTATAAGATAATTTATATTCTATATCTTATTCTAAATAATAAGGTATTAATGGATTAGTAATATTTCATTAGGACTTACATTTCTCAAAATCTACAATCCACTAATAACTGATATCCTGAGAATGAGTACAGAATAGTGATTTATCATATCAGATATTTGATTTTTAGAAGGTACTTCTAAATTTATAATAGGTAATTTTCAATTTTTTTATCAAAATTCTTTTGCCTAGCAAAAGAAGGATAAAATAATAAAATAATTTGAACAGGTGATTTTTTTTAGGATAAAAGGAGTTAATATAGGTAGTGGTAATATAAATTTATTTTATAAGCTTATGCATAGCAAATTTTGTTTGTAAAATGAGCTGTTTGCTATGAGGATTAAAATCAAGGGTTATAATGAGAACTGGGGTCTGACCAGTCTTGACATCCATATAGTACTATATTTCGTTTTCATTTTATGCTTTTGTGAAAATCATGATTCACACAGGTAAATAATACTGTACTTGCTTGTTTAGTATTGTATTAGCAAAAGTATAGAGATCTGAAGTTCAAACAGGTTACGTGTTGACTAATCTTCCCAATAAGGGACACATTTATAAATTCTCCAAACCTTCTGCTGATTGGAGGTTTTACAGTTATATGAACAAAAGGTTTCTCAGGCATCTTGTATATTAGTATTCTCCATGATGATAAAATTTTAATTGGTATCTTCCCCTGCCCCCAGTCTGAAAGTTTAAGCATTAACATAAAAGACATTGAGTCATCTGAAAGAGACAGTTTAGATTAGCTTTGCGAGGAGCTGAATGTTTAAAATAAAAAGAGACTCATTTAAATTGGAGATAAGAAAGACCAGAATATTTTTATTTGGCAAGTCTTAAGTGGGAAGGCCTGTGAGGAATTAATAGAAAGAGGCCTGTTTTTTCCCCGAAAAAACATTTTAGTGTGCAATTTTAAGATATTTATTGAGGTAATCTAAATCAGATAGTTGGATAACCTTGAAACTGTGCTAGTAAACAGTTTGCAAACCTCTGATATATAATAATATTTACTTAAGGCAAAATACTTAGTATTTTTATGTTTAATGAAACATGAATAATTTCATGTTTAATAATTGGTCTCCTTTTCTGTATTATTTCAGCCTAAATCCATATTCATACCCCAGGAAACTCATCCTACTGAGGATGATAATCAAGGAACAATCAAGAGATGTCCCACGTCAGAGAGCCCAGCAAAACCATCCCAAGTCCCACCTAGACCGCCACCTCCCAGATTACCTCCACAAAAGCCTATTCCTTTAGGTAATGGGGCCAGGGAGGGTGAAATAAGTGCAGCACCTTTTCACAACTATGTGAAGAAAGTGGAGGGAATTTTTAAGAGATTATTTGAACTTCCTTTGAGGAGGGAAAAAGGAAGGCAAGGGCTACAGAGATGTTTTCTGCTCTTTGCCTCGTGGTTGGAAGTGTTTTTATGACAGGATTACCTATGGCCTAGTTTTGGGTATTTGGCCCCTTGTTTCTCCTTTCAGATCTAGCCTTCCCTCTTTCGGGGAATTGTTTATGCCCAGTTCATCATTTATCTGTAGTTTAGCAACAAAAGAAGTTAAACTGAGCCAAAAAGGAAAAGGGGGTTTGGCTCTACACTACTTCTCTTTTAGAAAAAGAAGAGGACGCTTTGACTCCTTTATTTCATTTAATCATTTAAAAAAATAATTGTCAGTATTTGCTGGGTATTTGCCTCCAAATTATAATACAGGATGCTGTTTTAATAATGTAAAGTTTCTTGCATATTATGCAGAAGAAACAGTTTTTTAAAAAGCAATGAAAATTTCTTTGATAACATACTCTAAATTGCTCCTTTGCTGAAATATGTATTCACTGTTTCTTTTTTGTCTTTTTAACACAAGTATATATACTTGGCAAATGAAAGAAATTATAGATATTTAGTACTTCAGTACTAAATATTCTGATTGAGTGATCCCAAATGAAAGCTGAAACTATTGCAGAGATATTTTTCTTTCCTACTTGATAATCTCCAGAGTGAAAATCAATCCTTGTTTAATACATTTAAACATATCTTATTGAAGGAAATGGAGTGGGCTCCTTCCAGTTAAATGGTGAGCGAGATGGATCATTATATCAACAACAGAATGAACATAGAGGCACAAACTCTTCAAGGAAAGAGAAGAAAGATGTACCAGTAGGTGTTTCTGTTCATAAAGTCTACTTGCATTTGTTTTCTTTTTCGCCATTAGGTTGGTTTGGCGATGATAATTAGTGAACTATAGTATATTTTGTATATTCTATAATTGTATATTTTATGATTAGTTATATTGGTATTTTTGTGTATTAATTATATGGATTATTTAAATCTTTTTAAAAAGTAACTTTGCTATGGTAAACTTGAATAATCACTTTCTGTTCAAATTATTTAACCAATTCGTGACCTGCATACAAGTAAACACTTAGTCTTCTTGTGTTTATTATTATTCTCATTGATGAGAATTGATTCATAAAAGTTCCTCTCGGTAAGTTCAGGAAACAAGGATATGGACAGATAAGGAAAACTATAGCTTCTACCCTAGGATAAATTTCTAACTGTAGATCATGCAATTTGCAGTATTACTATTCTTGCTCAGAATAGCGAAAGAGGAAGAAAAATTAAGGTTGTTTTCTAGTAGATATCACTTTAAGAAAGATGAAATTAGCTATAGCAGCTATTTCTGTTATAAATTTTAGATAAAACACATGATATAACTATTAAAACAAATAATATTTATCAGGAAGTTTAAAATATTTAACATTTGTAAATAATTTACTCTTCAATTTAAAAAAAGAATTTACTCTTGATCATCAGAAGACATTTGTCTATAATCATACAACTTAAAACAATAAAAAAATCCTTAAAAATTCCCCAGGCCCGGCTGGTGTAGCTCAGTGGATTGAGCACGGGCTGGGAACAAGAGGGTCCTGGTTCGATTCCCAGTTGGGGCACATGCCTGGGTTGCGAGCCAGGTCCCCAATGAGGGCCATGTGAGAGGCAACCATACATTGCTCTTTCTCCCTCCCTTCTCTCTCTGAAAATAAATAAATAAAATCTTTAAAAAAAAAAAAATCCCCAATAGAGCAGATGCCAGTGAGACCATGAAATGAGATATTTTTGAAGTTTTTGTGTACACTAATATTTGTTGTTAGATTTATATAAATTTATATCTTACTTTTAATATATTTATGTGAAATGCCCTGGCTGGTGTAGCTCAGTGGATTGAGTGCGGGCTGGGAACCAAAGGGTCCCGGTTCGATTCCCAGTCAGGGCACATGCCTGGGTTGCGGGCCAGGTCCCTAGTGAGGGCTATGTGAGAGGAAACCATACATTGCTATTTCTCTCCCTCTCTTTCTTCCTCCCTTCTCCTCTCTCTAAAAAATAAATAAATAAAATCTTTAAAAAAAAAAGAAACATATTTAAAAAAAAAATATATATATATATTTATGTGCATATGGCTATGGTTTTGCATAGTAAGCATTGTTAGAGGCTTTGTACTCTATCTGTTCAACTGTTTTTTAACATTTAATTATAGAATGTGACATACTGTTTTTCATAATTCAGTTAAGGCATTTGACCGGGGTTGTCCATTGTAATTTGTGAAATTTATGACATTTTTAACAAAGGTGTAAAATGTCCTTTGGAAGTGGGTTTTATGAAGTCTTTCAACTTAGTGGTGCCTTTCTGTTTTCATCAGTTTAAGTTTTATCAGCCCTGTTAATGTTATAGTATAAAAATGCAGCTTAATGACTCTCCAACAGTATAGTAACTTTTGAGAGATGTATATGTTTTATTATATATGCATTTTTAATTCACTTTTTCTGTTACCTTATTTCATTAGTATAAGGAACTACTAGTTAAACTAACAGTCTTAATAATTCTGAAATAAAGATTCCATGACTGTATCATAGGATAAATAGTGTCCATGATATACTGAAGCATGATTACTGTTTGTGCAGCTTCCTGAAATTATTTATAGCCAGTTCTGTTAGTACTTAAGTCTAACAGTTATAGTATTCAAAGCTCCCTAATTAAAAATGATGTTTCATTAAAATTGATAGGAGAAGATAATTTAAGAACATAAATATAAAAATAAGTGCATAAAGCATTTGCCAAATGGGAAAAAATTATCAGAAATCTGTGGCAGAAATAGCCTGTACATTCTCATAAACATATCTGCAAAGTAAAATTTTATGTAGTCAATTTCAGAAGTGTCTAATGCTCGTATAAATGGCACTACACAGTACCATTCGTATCATGCATATGAAGCCAATTAACAGTAGCTTTTTATTTCATTTTTGTTATTTAAAGAATTCTGATTTATATCAGGTGGAGAAAAATTAAAACATTATTCCTTAAAAAGCTGTTATTAAGATTAACCACAAAAGATATCTAGACTTTTCATAAAATGTATATTAAAGTATAACCTCTCCCAAAGAGATTCCTTCTTTGAGGGACAAATCATATACTCCAGGAATATAGGTCCTTGGAAAAATACCTACTACCGTTGAGAATATTGTCGGTAAGCATAGGTGCTATTTTTGCTTTTCTAATAATTATCCGTATATGCTGACCAATTATTCGTATATTTGAGTAAATCAAATTTAACTTTCACTGATAAAACACAATGTAAACAAGGTTAAGATAATCTACAGACTAGGAGAGCACATTTGTTATATATATATGTGTGTATATATATGTGTGTGTGTATATATATGTATGTATATATATATGTGTGTGTGTGTGTATATATATATACACTAGATAAAATATTTAGGTCTAGATCATATAGAGAACTCCAGCAAATAGATTTAAAAAGATAACTTAGTAAAAAAAAAAAAAAAAAATGAAAACACAGTTTACATAAGAGGAAGTACAGTGAGCCAGTAAACATTTTTTAGAAAGAATCTCAACCTTTCTAACAGCCATAGACATGCAAATTAATAAGAAACACCTGAGAAAACATTTTTTTACTGATCAGTTTGATAACACTTAAATGTCTGTGAGACTATAAGCAACCAGGACACTCATACATTACTGAGTGTGATGTAATATGGGAACTCTGAAAGACACTTTGGCAGTTAATAAAATGTAAAAAATACAGATTCCACATTCCAGTAGTTTCCCTTTTCATAGCATTACCTAAAAAAAAGTTCACATATTGCATAGTAAGGTATGTACAAGGGTGATCATTTCCACATTGTTGTTACAATAAATAATTGAAAGTGACCTAAATGTTCAGTAACAATTAGGAAGTAGCTAAATTATAATCTGACTATTCTGCAGTTAAAACAAATGGCCCTGGCTGGGGTGGCTCGGTGGATTGAGTGCCAGCCTGTGAACCAAAGGGTTGCTGGTTCGATTCCCAGTCAGGGCACATGCCTGGGTTGCAGGCCAGGTCCCCAGTTGGGGGCGTGTGAGAGGCAACCACATATTGACGTTTTTCTCCTCTCTTTCTCCATCGCTCCCCCTCTGTCTAAAAATAAATAAGATCTTTTAAAAAAATGAGCCACATCTATCTGTACTGATGTGAAATGCTAAGACCCAATATTAAGGCGAAGAACAAGTTGCACAATAGTGCTTGACCATTATGTTCTTAAACACACACAAAAACAGTATTTTCTCTGGGGACATTTATAGAAATATATCCAAAAAGTCTGGACAGATGCACAAATACATGAGTGCATACAATGGCCTGAGAAGGGTTTGGAAAGGTACACACTAAGCTGGTTTTTGAGGTGCAGGTACTAGGAATAAGTGGACTATGGAAGATTTATAAGGAGCTTCAACCTATCTACACTATTTTGTTTTATAAAAAGAATGTATTCATGTGCTTTATGCATGTTCTAATACGTGTGTTAAAATGCAATAGTTATACCAAACAGCAATAAAAGAGGTGTAATCATGCATGTGTTCTTTTTCTAGAAGCCTATTAGTAATGGTCTACCCCCAACACCTAAAGTGCATGTAAGTATAAATATCAAGTAGGTTAAGTTTTCCGTCTGAGTACAATAGCAAATAATTGCTTTTATGTGAGCCTTTGATTAGATTGTTTGCCTATTTGAAAGAACATCCCTGATTATTGAAAAAAATCTGTAAGATCGATAATTTAAATATTGATTACGTATGAAAAGTAGTTCATCAAAATAAAATTATGATAAAATTATACATTTTGAAGCTCCTTTATTCCAAAATGTATTAATATCTTCCTTGCAGATACTGTTGAAGAAGTGTGAAAAAGGCACATTGCTAACATGTTTTCAGTAATCAAACATAAAATTTTAGAACTGGAAGGAATATTGAAGGGACACATGGCTCAAACTCTTTGTTTTGCCCCTTGAGTAAAACTGAGACCCCACAGCCTTAGTCACCAATATCACAAAACTTCTCCCAACTCTGACAAGCCCTGCAAGTAGAAAGAACTTAGACGCCCATGGTGTATTCTGTTGTGGGTTTGTCTGTTTTTATTAGACTGTGGTGCCTGTCCTTGGATTAAACTATTAACTCAGTGTAGTTTTAGGTTAGTACAGATGGAACTACATTTTCACTGCTACAGATCTATAATCCAAATCCTATGTAACACTAGTTTAGAACATGTTCCTAGTTTTTCCAGTTTTTAACTATACTTTTAGCCATTTTACCTTTTAACTCTACTTTTTAATTAGTATCCAGATCTAAGTAACTGTATTTTATCTTATAACAGAAGTTTTGCATATAAAGAGTTGCCAAGGCTAGCAGACATACATAGTATAGATATACATACCAAAGAAGGGTGACATTTCTTATTTGGCTACAAGGCGAGAGTGTTATGTCAGGTGTGCCTTTACAGAGAGAGCCGATACCATGAAGACCAGATAAGACCAACTATACAAATTGGCTTAAGGTTGAGACTGGTTTGTTTGTCCCTCATTTTGTCATTGGTTTTTTAGAGGTTTTAGCAGTACCTTAACAAAGGCCTTTTGGTAGCTATCTTAAAGGATAACTTGATTGTTAGGGTTAGTAAAGTGACACCATTTCTGCCCTTACATTACAAAAACATTTCTGTCGGTCTTCTACCGCCTGATGGTATTGCTGGGCTGCTGTTCTTTTTTCTGGCACTAAAGTCTTTAAAATACTGGTTAGTAGGTTTCTGTGAGTAAAAAGGAAATCTTAAGATTTATTTATGTTAATGTTTTTAATGTATTATAGTCAACTAGAGATGTGTTTTCTCAGAGTACAGGTTGGGGCAAAAGTAGGTTTACAGTTGTGAGTATTGGAAACACAGAGTTTATTCTTGTATTATTTATTAATTGTTGCATTATTTTCCATACAGCAACTGTAAACCTGTTTTTGCCCCCCCGTTATCTCTACTTTTGTGAAGAAAACATTCCTGCTGTAAAATGATACACAGTGCTGTTCTTCTAATCGAATGTTTTTATATTATTTTTCCTCTAAGTTCTTAATAGTAAATGATTAAATGAGTAAGTTTTCTTTTATATATTTATTCTAATCTGAACAATAATTACAAAATTAACATTTTACTCTTTGAAGATCAGAAAAAGTTCAAATGAGTGGTACTGTAGTTCATTATAAGGTATTAGCTGAAAGATTTGTAAATGGGCTTTTTAATTGACTCCTCCCAAGGAAAGTAATCAGATTGCTCAATTTTTTTTTAAAAGTGGGTTTTTATGTTGTGAGATTTAAGTACATATATGAATCTTAAATCAATCATACCTCTTTTGCCATGTAATGTTAAATTCAATGATTTTAGGCTCACAGAACCAAATAAGGAAATTTCTCATCTTTGTAGAGATTATTATGATTTCCTTCTTACCAGGGAATATTATATTGCTCTTGATGTGGGACATGTAAATAATACTTTTGTAAAAAAATTACTGTGTAGAATTGGTTGTTACCTTGTTTATTTGTTTTGTTTATTACTGCCTTGTTTATTTGAGAAGACAGGAAAAATAGAATAACTCTTAAGTGAAATCTTTTATCAGTTGACAGTCCTGTTCCTGGAATCGGTAGGCAAATGACTATGACTTTGTGTATTAATTTGGTTATTTTTCATTTTTCCAGATGGGAGCATGTTTTTCAAAGGTTTTTAATGGGTGTCCCTTGAAAATTCACTGTGCAACATCATGGATAAACCCAGATACCAGAGGTAGTGTTGTAGGTTTTCATCTGTTATCTTTCTAGTTGTTTTTAAAACTGAGACCATGAAGGATTTGATTTTATTCATATTCTGAATCTTCCTAAAAAAGTTTTTGTTATAATTTAAAAAATTTTTTAAGTAAATGTTTCTCTATATTAATAACAGTGTTTGAGGTGGCACATGACATTAAAATTTCACTGAGTAGTCACCATATCAGTATATTGAAGCCGTATGCCACCCTAATTTCCTCCAGAAAAGTTTTTTTTTTCTGCAGCACAGTCATTCAATATCTGTGTTTCAGACACAGCCATTGCTGAACTGTTGCTTTAACGATTAAGAATTCAGGATCTGGTGACCACTTTAGAGGATCTCTCACCTTAGAAGGGCTCATAAAAGAATAGTTGTAACTAGGCACTAACAACTATATATACCTGACCAACAACATAGAAACACACATACTTATTCCTTCTAAACTTTAAAAAATCCAACTATAGGTACTTCCGTTTCATAGGTAGGGAGAATGACATTCAGAGAAGGTCACAGCTGTTCAGTGGTAGAGCTGCAGCATGAAGCCAGTTCAGATGTCTGACCACAAGCCTGTGCCTTTAATCTGCCAGCACTAATCCTGAGCACTGGACAGCGCAGGATGCTTGTGGCATTCTAAGTTCTCAGCATACCTCAGTTTAGTCTGGAGTTCTTGGCCTGTTGTTTTATATTGTAAAAACAGATCAAATAGGACCGTGCCCAAACTTCTAGTATCTTTCAGAACAGCAGTCCCCAACCTTTTTGGCACCAGAGGCAGAGCTCAAGCGGTAATGTGCAATGCAAGGGAATCTTTGCTCGCTGGCCTGCTTCGCCTTCTGCCGTGCCAGCTGGTTCCTGACAGGCCATGGACCAGTACCAGTCTGCGGGCTGGGGTTTGGGGACACCTGTTCTAGAAGATACCGAGCACTGTAGCATGGATGCAGGTTTTAGTTACCGTTTTTCATAGGCACTAGTCAGGTTTTCTTTCTTTCTTTGTTTTTTGGTTTTGGGTTGGGTTTTTTGGGGGGAGGGGGAGTTTTTGGGTTTTTTTTTTACGTTTACGTTAGTGCTTATAATAGTAGCCCATGTGCAGAATCTTTGAGTCTGTATCAGCTGTTCTTGATTTACATTCTGTATGTCAGTTGCACATGATCCTCTCTTAAAGGAATTTTAGAAAGGGCACTGAGATTCTCTGCCAGTCCTCAACACCCTCTGACGAGTGAGAAGTCTTAGCATGCCACTCTCCAGAATATTTTTTACATAAAACTTTTCTTCACTGTTTTGAGGGTAATATTTGCATATAACTCAGTTCATTAAGTTAAGAGTGTTTAAACACTTACTTGCATTAAAATAAAAAGTATAGTGCCTATAAATGATAGTAATTTTATGTTAATCTGTATTTACTTAATTTTAGATTATATAAATTTTTTAAAAGTTTTGTTTATATCAAAATCATTGAATTATTTTTGTCATTTAAGATCAGTACTTGATATTTGGTGCCGAGGAAGGGATTTACACCTTGAATCTTAATGAACTTCATGAAACATCGATGGAACAGGTGTGTTATTTTGTATTTTTCTTGTTTTTAATTTTTAACTTATTATACAATATATAGACACTAGAGAAGAAATAATTTTAATTCTTTGATTTTCTGCCTACTTTATTAATAAAACCTTCATAGAGTATGTTCTATTTACGAGATACTGAAGACACATTCACGGTACTAGTCCTTACCCTTAAGGACGTAATGATCTAATAGAGGAAAGAGACACATAAACCAATAACTTCACCTTCAGAGTTAGATGTAGTACAGGGTATAGGCCACAGAGGCAGAAGTCACTAGCACCTCCTGGGCGGAGATGGGAAGGAGAGACATTTGAATTGGGCCATAAATGACTGTGAGTAGGTTACAAGAGACAGAAATGACTGTGAGTAGGTTACAAGAGACAGAAAGAGGGTAAATAAGAAGGCATGTGTGATTGGATGATTTGACTAGAGTATAGAGTGAGCATAGAATAGCATCAATAAATGGAACTGGTGGGTAGGCAGGTGCCAAATCCCAGAACTTTCTGTATCATGCTGATGATTATATCTGTGTTTTAGAAATACCTGTTTCCAGTATCGTGAGACATGAGACTAGGGCTTAGGTTAAAGGGTGAAGAAGTGTTGTCAGGGCAGAAGTAGAAAGGACAGGGAGGGAAAATGGGGCGTGGGACTGTACAGGGACATTTTTAATTGTCACAGTGATTGGCTGAAGCTTTTCGCATTTAGTACCCAGAGGTCAGGAGCACTAAACAATCTGCATAAATGCTAATAATGATAATGATATTAGTTAGTACCTATATAAAATTTACATGTGCCAGGCACAGTTTTAAGTGCTTTACATATATAATTTAATCTTCACAACAACTCTCAGGGGTAGATAGCAGTATTATTCTCATTTCAAATGAGAAATCTGAGGCACAGAAAGGACTAGTAACTTTTCAAAGATCCCACAGCTATTTAGTGGCTGACCTGGGATATGAACCTGAGCAAGCTGGCTCCAGAGTCCGTGTCCTTAACTGTTTGACCACACTGACCGTCCCACTTGCATTGCTCCTATAAAGAAACACTGGGTCTAGAAAGAGATGAGAGCCGGAGTGGCCAAATTGAATGGCCAGTTCAATAGGGAGCTTCGAGGAGCTGGAAACTGCAGGGCTCCAGCCCGAGTGCCCGGATGACTGCCAGTACTTTGGGCTGGGTGTAGTGTACAGAAGGAGCAGGTGGTTTGAAGAGATTAATGATGCATTCATTTTGGTCCCGTTGAATTGTGGGTGCCTGCGGGGTGTTAAGTAATTCTCCATTATCAATAGAAATTGATTACAGATAAAATGGAGAGGATAATCCATAAGTAATGATAATTTCTTTATAACCAAACATTTCCATCCTCTCCCATCACAACATTTTTTTAGTCAGATTTTCTAACAAGATCCTAAACTATACAATATACCCTAGATCTTTTCATTGAAGAGGTATACAGTGAAGTGGCTGAAAAATACTTATGAACTAGGGAAAAAGAAAAAGCATCTTGTTATTTATAATAATTAGTAAATAACTAATTCAAAGGTGGTAATACTTTTCTTGGGTATAAGAATATATCTAAAAAACATATTACTTAATAACAATATTAATTATAAATGACAAGATCAACTTCATGCATGGGTGGACAAGCATGAATTAACCTAATTTAAGGGACTGTTACATGAAGGTAATCTTCAACTCCAGTGAGCCCCAGTCTACAATAAGTCTCCTTCCTAGGTTCTTCAGCATTTGAAATTACACTATTAGAGTAATGTTTTCTTAGCTAAACATTCCCTTCAAAACGAACCACTTTTCTTCCCAGAGGAAGCCTATAGAGAATGAGTGTGTGTGAGCCCTGAATTTTTTCATCTTACTGTGAAATTGATTATTAGGTTGGTTTTCTCTGTACTTCAGGGGAAAGAAACTGGGTGGCATGAGTCTGCTAGATAGGCGAAGATGCTGAAAGGTGAGAAAACGAAACAAAACAGGGTCTTCGTTTTACATTTTTTATCTGCTGTAACAGCTAATGTTTATTGTGTGCTCACTGTACACCAGACAGTATTCTAAGCACCTTAAAAGGAGTTTCTTGTTGAGTCACTAACAAGGAGTATCTTGTTTTACAAACAAGAACACTGACACACAGATTAAGTAAATTACCCAAGGTCACAGAGTCATTGAGAGAGCAGGTCTCTGAATCTGGGCAAACTGTAGAACCTATTCTTCTTATCTGTTACATACTTTTATTAAACTGATTATTTTACCCAGAGCCTAATTTGCTAAAGGAAGTGGACATTACAAAGCTAGAAAAACTTTAGCGCTTTATTAAATGTGACTAAAAATGAGAATTCAAAGTGAAATCCAACACTTAATAAAATTTTGCATAAATACTTTTCATTGTCCCTGTGTTGATAATATAGAAGGAATTTGTGTCTTCTACTGGTAGCTGCATTAAGTAAACTAACAGTCTGTAGCCATACCAGTCTGAACGTGCCCAGTCTCATCTAAATAAACTAAATCACTTACACTACAATGTATAATCCCATAACAAACCATAGTTTTGGTACTAGAGAAATATTTTTAATGTTTCTCCCCTTTTATTATTACCTTTTCTCTTTTAATTTTTTGAGGCTATCATCTTATGCTTTAATGTAGTAATGTCCTTAGAGGCCTTGAAATGTTTCATCATTTATTTCTTAATTCTCTCCATTCCCTACCCTCATCCCAATCTATTTTGGAGTAACCTAATAGGAAATACCTATTTCCTATTGCTAGGTAGAGCAAACCCAGCAGCCAGGCTTGTTAAATCAGGATGCCTTAATGATATTCATCAGTGGTTTTCAAACTGCATAGAGCAGCAGAATGACCTGAAGGGATGATTACAACAGATTGTTGGGCTCGCCTTCAGAACTGCTATTCAGTAGGTCTGGAATGAGGTCCAAGAATTTCCATTTCTACAAATGCACAGGTGATGTTTACGATGCTGGTGCAAGGACCACTTTGAGACCCACTAATATTCCTGATAAAATATCTGAAAAGAGCAGGGGTTTTTTTCTTCAAAGTATATGGACTATGTTTTTTGGCTCTAAATACTAACAACTTTCAGGCTTTCAGAGGTGTCTCTTAGTTCTTATATACTAGATTTCAGTAATGAATTCCATATATTCATATATCCTTTATGATTCATAAGTTGTCATCATATTCTCTCTCAGCCATTTTTTCTCTACACCTGGTGTTTTCATATCCTGTGTTCCAGTGCGCCATAATCCTTCTTTTTATTTCTTCTGCTTCAGAAGCCGCAGGTGTTCATATGCATAGATAAGAACATTTTGGGGAGAAGTAAACAAGAGAGTCTTAACTGTCTAACCCCAGAACCAAAATAAAGTAATAGACACTGTTTGAAAATGTCCTTTTCCTATGTAGTTTGGGATTACATCATCCTTGTCATAAACGAGACTCCAGCTAATCGTATCTTGTTAAGACTTGCATTACTAATTTACTTTTTCCCTCCCTTATACATGTGTATGTGTATATCTCATCTTGTTTTAAATGCCTTATAAAATGAATTTTTATTCAAAATAAGTTTTTTTTAAAACTGGCCTGTTGATACGACAGCTTGGGTTAACATGTGCATATTAATTATATTGTTGTTACCTATTATCCTTTGTAAACATTGTGCTTTTTTTTATCAGCTATTCCCCAGAAGGTGTACATGGTTGTATGTAATGAACAATTGCTTGCTTTCCATATCTGGTAAGTCTTTTAGTACTTAAATACCTTACGGTTATTTCTATTTGTATGATTAGCTTTTATGTTATATTTATTTTTCTCTACAGGTAAAGCTTCTCAGCTTTATTCCCATAATTTACCAGGGCTTTTTGATTATGCAAGACAAATGCAGAAGTTACCTGTTGCTATTCCAGCACACAAACTCCCTGACAGAATATTGCCAAGGTAACTATACATTTACATAGTATTTTAAGTCATTCTAATAAATAGTTATACTGCAAAAGTTGAAAAAGCGCTCAGTTTGTGTCAGTAGAAATTATGTGTAATGAAAAGATTGTAAGAAGTAAATATAGGAACTTCTGGCCAAGATGGAGGCATAGGTAGATACATTTTGCCTCCTTGCACAACCAAAAGAAGGACAACAACAAATTTAAAAACAAAAAATCACCAGAACTGCCAGAAAATCAAACTGTATGGAAATCCGACAACCAAAGACTTAAAGAACAAACATTCATGTAGACCCGTGGGAGGGGCAGAGATGGGCAGCTGGAGTGGAGAGGATGCCTGGCAAGGCAGCGGCTGGAGGACCAGGCAGTCCCACATTTGCATGAGGGTAAACCAGGAGGAACAACCGGGGAGTGAGACAGTCTATGCAACCCAAGGTTCCAACGCAGGAAAAGAAAACCTCAGAACCTCTGACTGTAAAATCTGTGGAGGTTGCAGTGGTGGGAGAAATTGGAGAGACCCACACGGTCTTAGAACACACACAAAACCACCTACCCAGGAATCAGCACCAGAAGGGCCCAATTTGCTTGTGGGTGACGGGGTAAGTGACTGAAAGTCAGCTAAGAGCTGAGCAAGCAGCATTCTTCCCTCTGAGACCCCTCCCCATATACAGCACCACAGCACAGTGACTCCAGTTGCCTCACCCTGGCAAATACCTAAGGCTCTGCCCCTTACTATGTAACAGGTGCACCGAGACAAGAAATATGGCCCAAATGAAAGAACAGATCAAAACTCCAAAAATAGAACTAAATGATGAAGATAGCCAACCCATCAGATGCAGAGTTCAAAATACTGGTAATCAGGATGCTCACAGAAATGGTTGAGTATGGTCGCAAACCAGAGGAAGAAATGAAGGCTATGCAAAGTGAAATAAAGAAAAATATACAGGGAACCAACAGTGAAAGGAAGAAACTGGGACTCAAATCAACAGTTTGGACCTGACAGAAGAAATAAACATTCAACCTGAACAGAATGAAGAAACAAGAATTCAAAAAAACAAGGAGGAGAGGCTTAGGAACCTCTGGGACAACTTTAAACGTTCCAACATCCAAATCCTAGGAGTGCCAGAAGGAGAAGAGGAAGAGCAAGAAATTGAAAACTTATGTGAAAACATAATGAAGGAGAACTTCCCCAATCTGGCAAAGAAAACAGACTTTTAGGAAGTCCAGGAAGCTCAGAGAATCCCGAAGAAGTTAGCCCGAAGGGAGCACACACCAAGGCACATCATAATTACATTACCCAAGATTAAAGATAAGGAGAGAATCTTCAAAGCAGCAAGAGAAAAGGAGACAGTTACTACAAAAGAGTTCCCATAAGACTATCAGCTGATTTCTCAAAAGAAATCTCGCTGTCAAGAAGGAGCTGGAAAGAAATATTCGAAGTCAAAAAAGACAAGGACCTGCAATCTAGATTACTCTATCCAGCAAAGCTACCATTTAGAATAGAACAGCAGATTAAGAATAGTATGAGAAATGTGCAAGCCAAAGAACTTATATGTATGACCCATGAACATGAACTGGGGTGAGGGAGGGTGAATGCTTGTGGGATGGGGCATGCAGGGAGGAGGTGATTAAAGGGGAGAAAAAAAAGGGACAACTGTAATAGCATAATCGATTAAATACACTTTTAAAAAAAAGAAGCAAGCCCTGTCTGGTGTAGCTCAGTGGATTGAGCACAGACTGCAAACCAAAGGGTCGCCAGTTCAATTCCCAGTCAGGGTACATGCCTGACTACATGCCTGACTGGGAATTGTACCCTGACAGGGTACATTGTGGGCCAGGTCCCCAAGTGGGGGCCACGTGAAAGGCAACCATACATTGATGTTTCTCTCTCTCTCTCTTTCTCCCTTCTTTCCTCTCTCTCTAAACATAAATAAATAAATAAAATCTTTAAAAATATATATATATATTTTCACATGTGTTTATCACATTCTTCTAAAACTTCTTTCCATTATCGAATTGCAGCAGATGTTTTCTTTTTGAATTTTGATTTGTTCTCCTGTAAGGTTAAAACTTAAGTTTTTTCTGTAATTTGCTGATAATTTTATGTTACACGTCTAAATAAAATGAATTTTTCTGCCCTGGCTGGTGTGGCTCAGTGGATTAAGTGCTGGCCTGCAAACCAAAGGGTCGCCAGTTCAGTTCCCTCAGGGCACATGCCTGGATTGCAGGCCAGGTCCCCAGTAGGGGGCATGTGAGTGCAGCCACACAAGTGATGTTTTTCTCCCTCTCCCTTCCCCTCTCTAAAAATAAATAAATAAAATCTTTTTTAAAAATGAATTTTTCTGCCCTGGCTGGTGTAGCTTAGTGGATTGAGCGTGGGCTGGGAACCAAAGAATCCTGGTTCGATTCCCAGTCAGGGCACATACCTGGGTTGCAGGCCAGGTCTCCAGTGAGGGCCATGTGAGGAGCAACCATACATTGCTGTTTCTCTCCCTCTCTGTCTCCCTTCCTTCCCCTCTCTCTAATAATAAATAAATAAAATATTAAAAAAAATGAATTTTTCTGAAGGTAGAGTTTCTAAACTTAGAAATCAAAATGATTTATTAAATAAAAGTTTTTACATTAGATAATTACTTAGAAATTGAGGGTTTTACTTTTCTACTTTCAAGAATTTTTAATTACACTCTTCTAGTTATTATATTGGACCTCATTTATTGACTAAAAGTCTTAAGAGTCTGGTATAAAATGTATTTTACAAAAGCTTTATAATATAGCCATTCTTTCATTTAAATATTAGTTGTAAAGCAACTAATATAGGACTTGAGCTTTTAAGTTCCATGAATAGCTGTTGTTCTCAATTGCTGAGTTTATCGGATAACTAAGATTTTCCTTTTTATGCACAAAAACTTTTAAAAATTAACATTTAGTGTGAAAAATATTTAAAAATATACTGCATGCTTTTATGTCTTACAGTGGATTACATTGAGTTTAATTGGATCTTTTTATAATGACTCAGAGTTGGCAGTTATGAGCTTAGTATCCTTGTACTAGATAACTTGTAGTTGGAGTTAGGGGTATTAGGCCTCAAAACAAGCCCCAAGAATGGGGTCAGGGAGTTTCTTCTTACATAGTTTTTCTGCCCCACTTTTTCTCCCAGCTGCCACTTTCGTGCTGTTATTTTTCTGCCTACTTACAGCACATCTCCATCCAACTTTCTAAGTTAATAATCCTAAATTCCTGTGGGCATGGACCACCAAACTTTAAAAGTATATACATAAGGTACCAGTTAAGAGCCCGCAAGGAATGTAAGTCACCTAAATTTCAATGCATTCACATTTTGATACTGTTTTGTTACACTAGAGACCTCGTGTGCAGTTCTTCAAAGTGTCCTGGTATATAGCCGAGACAAAGCTGAGTAAGATATTAGCTCCTCCTTTAAGGAATTTCCGTACGGTAAGATTTTACCTAAAGACTATTTTACCTGCCTCTAAGCCACTATTTCAGGTTGTTTTGTTGTAGTCAGCCACTGGTGTTCCCAGCACCCACCGAGATGTTCTTCTCACTTTCTTCAGTTTCATTATGTAGAAATCAACCACTGTAAAGTTTACTCTTAATTCTTTCTAGAGAAAGGGAGAGAAACATCAATGTATGGTTGCCTCTCTAGCGCCCCTCACTGGGGACCTGGCCCGCAACCCAGGCCTGTGCCCAGACTGAGAATTGAACCAGCAACCCTTTGGTTCGCAGGCCAGCACTTAATCCACTGAGCTACACGAGTCAGGGCTGAAAACCTTTTTCGCATGATATTTCATATATGTATGAATACCATTTTTTCTGCCATATAGTGAGCACAAATTAAACTACCTTTGAGTGAGCATCTTGTAATACCTCGTGGTTCCCATTATAAATATAGGTACTTACTGTGCTGTATTATATATGCTCTTTAATAAAGCAAAGGCCTTGGAGTCCCGTTAGACTTGTATTTAAATTCTGGATCATTCACTTACTAGGTGTTGGGCCTTGGAAAAATTACACAACCTCTCCAATATAGTCATTTTTAAAATGGAACCAGTATACCCATCTTGCAGAGTTGTTTTGAAAATGATAAATTATATATGTAAAATACTTACCATGGTTTCTGGTGCCTAGTAGGCTCTTAATAAATAGACCAATAGTCATCATTATTAAGCATGGTAAATTGAACTGTGTCTGTGGTATGCCCTAAAATATCCTATATTAAGTACATTAGGAATGTTAGTTAACTTAGGATTCTAGTCAGTTGGGTGCTGGTAAAATAAATTTTATTGTCTTTTTGTAAAATTATGATTAAAATTAGAGTTTATAGTTCTCTGTAGAAAATGATAAATTTTTATAACACTTCAGTAGGCTGCCCACATCTCAATTTTGAATGTTTTCATTATTGTTAACTGGAAACTATACTCAGTGGTTGGTGTTTTTCCCTTGTCCATGTCATTTATTTACTCCTTCTGGATTTTGAATGATTCAGTAAATTAACCCCTTAGTTAACTTGGGAGCCAGGGAACAAGTTCACAAGTGTGGACCAGAAACATTAAAGTTATTGCCAATGGAAGTCTATCAGGAGCCTGGTTCAGATTTTTAAACTCTAAAAAGGACTTTGCTTCAAGCAGTTTGCTTAAGGATGTGGGGGAATTTTTGTTTTGCGTTAAGCTATATGAAACTAACATACATGAAAGGGGCATGTTTATCATTTGTCAGTCATACGTTAGATTAATTGGTAAATGTATCTTCCCAATATAAAGTCACTCAAGGGGAACAATCAGTACATTAACCAGAAATTTGAAATCTAGATATTTTAGATTGCCATTGTAGTCATTCAGTGCCTCAGTATCTGACTAATTTCTGAATCATTGTGCCATAGCATTAAAAAAAATTCTACTTAGTGCTTAGCAGTGGTAACAGTTTTTAACAGCTTACCCTATAAACTCAGAATACCTTTCAGTTAGACTGATCAAGAATCATAAAGAGGAGTAGATTTTTTTTTCAAAGCTAATCTCTGTAAACACCGCAGACAGACAGTACTAGATTAGAGTTCTTTTCCCCTAAATTGCTAACTTGATGACCTTGAGGAAAACGAAATCTGAGCCTCAGATTTCCATGCTATGATGCACCTCATGGCATTATCACAGAAACTAACGGTATAGAATATGTGAGAGCCAGGGCCTATAGCAAGGACACAGTTAACGTTAGCAATAGTTAGAGGTTTTTATAGACATCAGCGTGTAAAACATACTAATATTTACATTACAATACCTCGGTGTTTTATGCATGGTTGTCATTCAGGTGCTACCAGTACAGTGACAAGAACATCCATCAAGAAGATTATTCGGAGCTCGTTTGGAATGGTATTGAACATCAAATGCATGCTCTGCAACTTTGTTACCAGCAAAGCACAGCTGTAATTGAAAAAATAATGCAGAGCCATGACATCTGATCTGTGATACATTTGCACATTTAAAAGAAGTTTAAATACGTGTACAGACATGAAGGAATATGGTTTGAGGATTGCACAGCTTGGTACACTAGCAGTCTTGGTATACATTTGACTACATGATTTTTGAAAATTGTAGTTTAAAAATATAATTTTAAATGGGTCTTTACATACTAAATTTGAATGTTTGCAAATCTAAAGCACCTTTGCAGGAAATCTACACTCCACTTTTTCTGAGAAGTAAAAATGTCTAAATAAAAAGTTCTCATTAATTGCTTTAGTGGTAAGACAAATTTTTATATAGCTTAAAATTTATTGTGTGTGCTAAAAATATCTTTTCCCAGTTTGTGGCTTTTCACTTTTTCAATGACTTTTTTTTGTAAATCAAAGTTATTGATGTATTCAACAAATTGTTTCACCAAATTGAATGCCACTGTAGCTTGAGGTACAGCTGTGGACAAAATACCAGTTAAAGTTTATCAGTATTTTCCTGTATGATTTGTCCCTTTTGCATTTTTTTTTAAGTATTTTATTTATTTATTTTCAGAGAGAGGAGAAGGGAGGGAGAAAGAGCAATGTATGGTTACCTCTCACATGGCCCTCACTGGGAACCTGGCCCGCAACCCAGGCATGTGCCCCGACTGGGAATCGAACCGGGACCCTCTGGTTCCCAGCCCTCGCTCAATCCACTAAGCTACACCAGCCGGGCCCTTTTGCATTTTTTAAAGAAATCCCAAGGTCATCTTCTTCTATAATCTAAATATTTGATAGTTTTGTTTTTTAAATTTAAATTCTTAATCCATTTGGAATAGATTGGAGGGGGGATTGGCAAAGGACTAGTTTACTCTTATTTTTAATAAATGACCTGTTACGTCAGCACCAGTTTTTAACAACTCGTCCTTTCCCCACTGATCTGTAACAGTTCCATTATCATATACTCACTTTATCTACATGTATTATATATTTATTTTCATTTATGTTTAGGAAATTTGCTGTATCAGCGAAGATCCCTGAAACCAAGTGGTGTCAGAAGTGTTGTGTTGGTAAGTACACTGTCCAATAGCATGTGGCTCTCCTGCTTTGCAAAGCAGATAGAAAATGCTAGGAGGCTTATTTTTCAAACTAGTGTAGAACAAACAGTACTACTCCAGGGCATTCTGCCAGTAACATTCCCCACCCCCCCACCCCCCCAGGTAACAAATGTCTTAACCACTCTCTCTCCATGTAAACTAAACCTAAAATAGTACCTTTCACATAACAGTTGTTTTGCAAATAATTTATTGACTGGATAAATGGGGAAAGTAGGATGAATTTTTATTACAGCGCTTTATTACACTCCATTTTTCAAGGGACCTATTACTGTTCACCATTGTGCTTAGTAATTATGAGACTGCATATAGTTAATCAGCGTGTATTTTAATGCCTTTAATATGTGAAACCTTATGCTGTGAAGGTTAGAGTTTCCCTGCTCACATAACTCTAGCCTAAATTCCTCTCTGACCCCAGAACAAATAGCTGTTCTGTTTGCATATAGCGAAAACAAAAAATACTTTTCTTCCCTTAAAACACTGAGACAATTCAATATTATTTGTAAATATGTATTGTGATATGTGATTTATGTCATCATGTTGTCACAACCAAAGCATTACTGCCTCTGAACATTACTTCCAAAAAGACACCGAATCACTTGACCCTAAATGTGCT
The DNA here is from genome assembly GCA_004026765.1 of Micronycteris hirsuta. Taxonomy (NCBI): domain Eukaryota; kingdom Metazoa; phylum Chordata; class Mammalia; order Chiroptera; family Phyllostomidae; genus Micronycteris; species Micronycteris hirsuta. Next base: position 71,301 of record PVJI01007634.1, read on the forward strand.
GTAGCCTGTCAATCTGGCAACTTCTCCCCAAATCCACTTTGACCCATCTTTCAAGATCTTGCTGCCCAGAGCTAAATCCTTCTTCCTGCCCCCAGGCCCCAGAACAACCAGCAGTTTCTCTTGTGGAGGCAAGCAGAAATCTTGTGAGTGATGAGAGAGTTTCATGCTGTTACATAAAACAGTATTTCTTTTGCACCCTGCAGTCTAATTAAGAAATTGAACTAGCAGCCAGCGTGTGTGTGTGTGTGTGTGTGTGTTTGTTTGTTTGTTTTTGGAGCATGCAACTATTATGGTAAGGACTTTGTATTATAAGAGAATTTACTATACTTTCTTCCCTTGACAGTGAGGAATCCTTACACAGGCCATAAATACCTATGTGGAGCACTTCAGACTAGCATTGTTCTCTTGGAATGGGTTGAACCAATGCAGAAATTCATGTTAATTAAGGTAAGCCTGAAAGTCAACCTAAGTCATTCTTAGTATAAAAGCTGAATTAAGCCCATTTTTCTGTTCTTTCATGAACATTTTTTTTTTTTTTAGTTAAATCTCTAGTTAATTATTTAATGACTTTGGATTATGTGGCAGGGTAGTGAAAATCTGCCCAAATGTAAGAAACTAACTCACTTGGTCTGAAAAACGTTTTGAAAGAGACTAGAGAAATAATTCAAGGCTAGCATTAGGAGCTAGAAATAGCATCTGTAGATGCACGTAGCCTGATGTCAGGAGTAGGTCTAAGAGCAGTGAAGTGCTTGAGTACGCCTCTGCTTGACCTGCTCCATCACAGCAGAGAAACAGCGTGCAGGCTGGCGCTTGGCCTGTGAGGAGAAGGGGTAACGGTAATGAGGGAGAAATTCTTTATTTTGGTATATGCCTACATATTAATTGGCCTAGGTTTTCCTTGGATGTTTTTTTGTGCCCGAGCTTCTCTAGAATCTTTCATTAATGAATATTCTTTAAAATATTTAGCATTACTCAGCTATAACTTAAATTTTGAGGAAATACTGGGAAAACTATGAAGTACAGGCTCAGTCACACCAAGGGAATTCCAAATGAATTTTTAAAAGCTGTTTTCTTTGCTCTTTTATCTAGATTAAGTAGGGTTATTAAGCATTTTACTTCGACCTCACTAGTTAGGGCCGTGGTTCCTGGTGTCATCAACCTGAAACAGAACATGGATGGGTAATTTTTAAGCTTCCTATATCTTCGAAGTCTTTCATTTCTTTTTTTTCCTTTTGTTTTTATTACTGACACTATTTCAAATGTCCCTATTTCCCCCCTCTTTGCCCACCTTCTCCCAGCCCATGCCCTCCCTTTCCCTCTGGCCGTCACCACATTGTTGTGTGTCTGTGGGTTATATGAATATGTTCTTTAGCTAATCCTTTCCCCTTCTTTCATGCAGACCCTGCTCCCCTCTCTCCTCTGACATCTATCCGTGCCTCTCTCTCTGTTTTGTTTATTAGATTCCACATATGAATGAGATCATATGGTATTTGTCTTTCTCTCACTGGCTTATTTCACTCAGCATAATAATCTCCAGGTCCATCTTTGCTACCCTAAGAGATTAGATTCATAGCACAATTCTACTTGCAGGTCTCCCTCCAGGTTTCTCTCTCTTTGCACGTGGCCTAAATTCCCTGAGCTATCCCCTTACCTACCCACTTCAATCTTAACCCAGCTCTCCTTTCTCTGTCTCTCAGCTTCAAGGCCATCTGTTTGTTTTGTTTCCATATTCGATGTTTTGATAAGTGTTCCTGATATTTCTGTACTGCACCTCTTACCAGATGTGTTCAGAACATTCTTACACTTTCTGTGTTCTTCCTTCCTATTAATAACATTTCTGACCGTTTTTGCTTCACTAGACATTTTCATCATAAATAAAAGTTACACATTAAAGACATTCCCAACATACATTTTTGTGCTTACTACAAACGAAGCACAGTGCTGTTTAACTAGAGAGACAGAAATAGGTAAGATATAATCACTGCCCTCAAGAACCATCACCAATAGCAGCTGGATTTAAAACTTACGCAGGAATGCTTTTCTGTCAATGACTTACACACATTGCTTAGTTATGACTGGAAGCTAAGGTAGAAGTGTTCAAAATCTGTTGGTTTTCTTATTTGCTGACAACAACTAAGTAAAAGCATTTTTTCTGCTTTACTGCTCTTATCACATTTCAAAGCAATTTACTTAAAATGTTTCACCTTATTAAAAATGTGACAAGTTTTATCTAAAGCATATCCCTAGGTAGTGGGAAAGCTCCTAGAGAGAGTCTGGGGTGTGTGGCTAAAGCGTCTGTACCTACGCGGGGGTGGAGACCCCCTGCAGTCACCGGGCGGGGAGGGTGTGGAGACACCGGGTGCATGTAGAGCTTTGTAGTCCCACCATGAGGACCACATCGTGTCTTCTAACACTTCAGGGCTGGCAGTGGGGGAGCCCCTTTTCACCTGTTTATTTCTCTAGAATTTTTTCTTTAGCCTTTACAATTTGCCAGATTAAAAAATAAGTCGAATTCAGTTGCTTTGTTAAATATTAGCAATAGCCCTTTTGGAAATACAGTGAAAAGACCTCCCACTTATAAGAACAACAAAAATATAAAATACACTAACTGTGGACTTAATAAAATATGTGTAAGATCATTATCTTTCAAAAAACTTTTTTATTGTCAAGAACATTGCTAGTACCTTAGAACTCCCCGTGGCACCCCTATGAGTTGTCTCCCTTATTTTCCATTTTTACTGTATAAGCGTGTACCCCTATTAGAATTAATTTTACCTGATTTTTTAACAGTATATAACAGTATATAAGTAGAATCATAAAATATATATTTATTTGTACCTGGCTTTTGTGCACCATTGTATTTGTGTGGTTGTTGGATATAGCTATAATTTGTCCATTTTCATTGGTCTATAATTCTTCATTGTGTGAGTGTACCATAATTTTATCCATTCTGCTGTTGATAGATATTCAGGTTACTTTCAGCTTTGTTATTCTTAGCGGTACTGCTGTGGCATTTTTGCATGTTTCCTATGCATGTGTGTACTCATGTTCTCTGGAACATGGAACTAGGAGTGTTACTGCAGGGGCTTCAGGGGCACACACATTAATAACAATGTAACTGATCAGGATGGTCAGTTCAAGTTTCCCCCCTACCATCTGAGCATGCGTTTGCTCCTCCGAGTAACGCTTGTCACTGTTGTTCTGTTTAAGTTTAGTGATTCTGGTGGGTATGTATAGTCTCTCGTAGTTTTATTCCCTGGTTGCTACTGGAGTTACTGTTTTCCAGACTTTAAAAATATGAACCTACTTAGTCTCTTTATAGCAACGTAAAAATAATTTTAAAGTTGTGTAAAATTAGAATGGCTGCATTATGACTAAGTTAATTTATTAAATATATAATCACTTGAAATAGGAGGCTCGATTTCTCTTATTTCTGTTTTTTTTCTGTCCACACTTATAAGAGGAGCCTCTTGCTAACGGCATTTCAGTTCTCTGCCCCGTGGTGTTCCGTGGGTGGGGGCAGAGGAGCACTGCTGAAGCAGCCCAGGCTGGGAGGCAAGACTCTGCCACGCAGGGCCGGGGGCCCCCGAGCTGTCGCCCAGTGTCTGGGTCTCTTCTGTTAACTCTGAAAAAAGGGGGTTGGACAAGTGATTTGTAAGTTCCCTTCCAGCCTTAATATTTTAAAATCAAGTAATTTTTAACGTAAAATATTTACAGCGCTAAAACTAAAATCTTTATGAAGAGACTTTATAATTTGGATTTTTCTGCACTCCCCAAGTTTCTGTGACAAGGAGCAATATTTAGGGTAGAGAATGTTACATATTTCATAAATTAAAAATTCCTAGTACTGTTGTCATTAGATTATTTGGCTTTTGTTTTCCTTGTTTAATATATTTTTGTTTCTTTGTCTAGCACATAGATTTTCCTATACCGTGTCCACTTAGAATGTTCGAAATGCTGGTCGTTCCTGAGCAGGAGTACCCTTTAGTCTGTGTCGGTGTCAGCAGAGGGCGAGACTTCAACCAGGTGGTTCGGTTCGAAACAGTCAATCCAAACTCTACCTCCTCGTGGTTTACAGAATCAGGTTTGTGACTTTTATTGAATTACTGAGGCCAGTACATGTACTGGACTTATAAATAGTAAATTTATTTTATCTCTCATTAGGCAAAATAAATGTGTGTGTGTGTGTGTGTGTGTGTGTGTTATTATATATGTATATCTTTTTCAATAATGCATGAAAATCCAATCTTTGATAACTTCTTAAACTAGAAAAAGGAAGATGACTCGCTTTAAGACAGTCGTTTGTTTGACACTTTTAGGTGGTTCCTAATCTTGAAGATGCATCAGAATAAACTGGAGGCTTGTTGAAACACATTGCCACGCCCTGGCGGGGTGTTTCAGTTGGTTGAAGCATTGTCCTATACTCCAAAAAGTTGTGGGTTCGGTCCCTGGTCAGGGCACACACCTAGGTTACGGGTTCAATTCCCTGTTGGGGCACATGCAGGAGGCAACTGGTCAGTGTTTCTCGCATTGATGTTTCTCTCTCCCTCCCTCCCATCTTCCCTCCCCCCACCATCTTTCTAAAATCAATAAATACACCTTCCAGTGAGGATTTAAAAACACACACTCATTGCTGGGCCCCATGCCCAGAGATTTTCATTCAGTAGATCTGGAGTAGAGCCTGAGAATTTTCATTTTTATAAGTTCCCAAGTGATGCCGATGATGTTAATATGAGGACTACACTCTGAGAACCACACATGCACAAACCTCAGGCTAGTAGAAAAGCTGACTTAAATAAAAGGAAAATTTTATTAAATATAGTGTATTTTCTCCTGTATTCTTATCATTGATACACTGGTGCTATCCAGTAACTAATTAATTTTTTCAATGATATGTAATTAGAATACAAATTATCAGTAATGCACTACTTGCAAAGTATTTGAGGGTTCTTGAAAATAATGCTTTAACATAATTTCCTTAAAAATTGATTTACATTGCCCAATTGCATACCAGGTCCTTTTTTCATAGCTAGTATCTGAGGAAATATTTCTAGTTGATGAGCTTTTTGAAGAAATTTGCTTATAGTTTGAACCTTCAATTGTGTTGTTGCAGTCAGTACACCATGGCAAAACTTGAGTTTTATAGTAAGTAAATCTGATTAAACTTTCACACTTTAAAAAAAACATGACCTTAAAGTTCCTCTTACCTGTATTTTACAAGAACTGTGATTGTTCTGAAGCTCCTTTTGCTTATTTTTCCTTTAATAATGACATAGTACAGCGTTTTACTGAAAATGGACAGTGGCCATTTTAGAAGGCAGTTTTTTAAGTCTTGCAAAGGCCCTTTGTCAGAGTCTTTGGCTGTTTAGGGAAATGTTAAGGAACCAATATGCCGAAGTATTTATTAGTTTAGGAGTTTGATGGAAGCCTGGAAGAGTGTTCATAAAAAGAAAAAAATTAAGAGACTGGGTTTTTTTAATTTTTTGGCATTGAAGAAAAATGACCACACACATTCACAAAAGCCTGGAGACAATTAGATGGCTTTCTGAAGC
>PVJI01007635.1:0-76667 GCA_004026765.1 Micronycteris hirsuta
GGCGGAAGCAAGGGAGGGAGGTGGGTTTGCCTGGGGTTGGGGATGGGGGTAAATGCAGACAACTGTAAGTGAACAATAAAAAAATAATTAGAAAAAAAAAAGATTCCACATATAAGTAAAATCACATGCTATTTGTTTTTCTCTGACTTATTTTACTTAGCATAGTACTCTCTAAGTTCACCCATGCTGTTGCAAATGGTACGGTTCCAGTTTTTATATGGCTAAGTAATATTCCATTGTACATGTGGACCACATTTTCTTTTTCAGCTCATCTACTGATGGACACCTCAGTTACTTCCAGATCTTGGCTATTGTAAATAACACTGCAGTGAACATAGGGATGCTTATTTTCTTTCAAATTAGTGTTTTGGATTTCTTTGGATAAATACCCAGAAGTGGAAATTGCTGGGTCGTAAGACAGTTCCATTTTTTATTCTCTGAGAACACCCCATACTGCTTTGCACAGTGGCTGCACTGATCTGCATTCCCACCAACCGTACATGAGGGCTCCTTTCCCCACATCTTCGTCAACACTTGCTGCTTCATCGATGCCAGCCCTGCTGGCAGGTGAGAGGTGGTCGTTCCTTCTTTCCTTCTCGCACCACAGCCTTCCTTGTGTGGTCGCTCTCTCCTGCCCTGACTCAGACCGCGTCCCCACCTGTAGTGCTCTGCCCTCTGCTCTGCTTCTCTGCCTGTGCTTATGCACATTCTTTTTTTAAAAGGTTTTACTTATTCTTAGAGGGGATGGGATGAAAGAGAGTGAAATATCGATGTGCAAGAGAAGCATCAATCGGTTGCCTATTTTCATTACCGCCACCCCCCCGGGACCCTGTTTTTGGGGGATTCTGTTCTTGTCCCCCCATCCTTTGCTGCCAGTTTACTGTATACTTGTTTATGCACTGTGTATGCCTTCGCTTTATGTAAAAAGAATGGGTGTTTGGTCTCCCAAGAACCGGCCTGTGCCCCTTGGCGGGTGCCATCACTCTCTGAGAATGCACGGTTCAAGGGGCGACAGTACTTCCATGGCACCGTCTTCAGGTTTTTCAGATCAGTAGGAAGGAAATAGAAACTGCATGTCTGTCTTTCTTCAACATTAGGCTCATGGGCCCTGGAAGTCATGTGCTCTAGGTAATGAAGCCAGCGTGTGTGAGCACGCTTTCCCAGTGGCATCACGCAAAAGCTGGGCAAGAGAAGGGACGCAGGCCTTCGATGCCTGGTGACAGTCATGCCTGTGACTGCAGATGCACCTGGTACCTTTGTGTGAAAATATGACAGGGCATGCAGAGAACTTTTTTAGTTTAATGTGAAGCGATTTTTTTTAAAGATTTTATTTATTTCTGGAGAAGGAAAGGGAGGAAAAGAGGGAGAGAAACATCAATGTGCAGTCACATCCCACACACCCCCTACTGGGGACCTGGCCTGAACCCAGGCATGCGCCCTAGACTGAGAATCGAACCAGCAACCCCTGGGTTCGCAGCTCAGTCCACTGAGCTACAGCAGCCAGGGCTCATGCGAAGCCCTTTTTTAAAAAAATGCTGGTGAGGATCACTTTTGTGTATCAGATTTTTCATTGTGGATGAAATGAAAAAGTTCTGTTTCATTTCTATTCTATTTCTATTTTAGTCTTCCAACACATAAAAACCCTTAAAAATTTTTAATAACAATTTCATTTGGTAAAATACACACAACATAAAATTTATCATTTTGACCATTTTAAAGTGTTAGAAACCTGTTGATATAAGTCAGTTTCAAGATTCTGAAATAGAATGTTAGATGAAAAAATTTTAAACAACTTTTTATACACACATACACACACACAGATTAATTGTGAAACATTCTTCAGCTGTACTGAGTCTTGAGTTGTTCGTCCTGGTGTTTTATACTTGTGTTCAATAAATATTTGAATAAGTGGAAAAGTGGGTAAGCATTGTTTTTCTAGTGTATCTTTTAGTAACTTTGGTCTTCTCATTTCCTTAGGTGGCCGTCAGACCCAAGAGCAAAGGACCCAGAGAACTGTAATAAATGTACCTGGAGAAAAACGTACTGAAAATGGGGTAAGCAGCAGTGAATTATATTGAAACTTTCACAGATTTTAGTATATCTTATTGATCAGGCTGTTACAGTTGTCCCATTTTTTCTCCCCTTTATACCCCTCTGTGCTGCACCCCCTCTCCCATCAGCATTTGCTGCCCCTCTTAGTTCATGTCCATGGGTCGTAAGTATAAGTTCTTTGGCTTTTCCTTTTCCTATACTGTGCTTAATCTCCCCCGTCTTTTTTTTTTTTAAGATTTTATTTATTTATTTTTAGAGAGAGGGAAAGGGAGACAGAGGGAGAGAAACATCAATGTGTGGTTGCCTCTCACTTGCCCCTTACTGGGGACCTGGCCCACAACACAGGCATCTGCCCTGACTGAGAATCAAACCAGTGACCCTTTGGTTCGCAGGCTGGTGCTCTGTCCACTGAGCCACACTAGCCAGGGCTCCCCCTGCCTATTTTGTACCTACAAATTATACTTCTTATTCCCTGTACCTTTTCCCCCATTCCTCCCCCTACCCCTGATAACCCTCAATATGATCTCCACTTCTGTGATTCTCTGTCTGTTCAAGTTGTTTGCTTTGTTTTTTATGTTCAGTTGATAGTTGTGTTTATTTTCATTTTACTGTTCGTAGTTTTGATCTTTTTCCTAGATAAGTCCCTTTAACATTTCATATTATAAGGTCTTGGTAATGATGAACTCCTTTAACTTTACCTTGTCTGGGAAGCACTTTATCTGCCCTTGCATTCTAAATGATAGCTTTGTTGGATAAACTAATCTAGGTTGTAGGTCCTTGCCTTTCATGACTTTGAATACTTCTTTCCAGCCCCTTCTTGCCTGCAAGTTTTCTTTTGAGAAATCAGCTGATAGTCTTATGGGAACTGCTTTGTAGGTAACTGCTTTCCTCTTGCTGCTTTTAAGATTCTCGGGTTGCAGGTTTGATTCCCAGTAAGGGCACATTCCTGGGTTGCTGTCCGGGTCCCCAGTAGGGAGCACTCAAGAGGCAACCAGTAGGGGGCACTCAAGAGGCAACCACACGTTGATGTTTCTCTCCCTCTTATTCTCCCTCCCTTCACCTCTCTCTTTAAATAAATAAAGATTCTCTTCTTATCTTTAATCTTGGGTAATGTAATTATGATGTGCCTTGGTGTGTTCCTCCTTGGGTCCAATTTCTTTGGGACTCTGAGCTTCCTGGACTTCCTGGAAGTCTATTTCCTTTGCCAGATTGGGGAAGTTTTCCTTTATTATTTTTTCAAATAAGTTTTCAGTTTCTTGCTCTTCCTCTTCTGCTGGCACCCCTGTGATTCGGATGTTAAAATGTTTAAAGTCCCAGAGATTCCTAAGCCTCTCCTCACTTTTTGAATTCTTGTTTCTTCATTCTGTTCCAAACCATTGATCTGAGTCCCAGTTTCCTTCCCTTCACTGTTGGTTCTCTGTATATTTTTCTTTATTTCACTTTTCATAGCCTTCACTTCTTCCATTTTGCATCTGTACTCAGTCATTTCTGTGAGCATCCTGATTACCAGTGTTTTGAACACTGCATCTGATAGGTTGGCTATCTCCTTGTCACTTAGCTCTTTTTCTGGAGTTTTGTTCTTTCATTTGGGCCATATTTATTTCTCTTGGCGCGCCTGTTAGGTCGTAAGGGGCAGAGCCTGAGGTATTCACCAGAGCAGGGCAACCGATGTTGCTGCGTTGTGGCACTGTGTGTGGGGGAGGGTCCAAAAGAGAAGAATGCTGCTTGCTCTGCCCTCAGCCAGCTTTCAGTCACCTGGCACCACTACCCACAAGCAAATTGGGCCCTTCTGGTGCTGATTCCTGCATTGGTGGATTTGTGTACGTTCTAGGATCCCGTGGGTCTCTCCCATGAACTGTCCTGTGAGGCTGGGAGTTTCTCCCGCTGCCGCAACCCCCACAGAATTTTACAGCCAGAGGTTCTGAGGCTTTATTTCCCCATGCTGGAACCCTGGGTTGAGTGGTCTGTCTTGCTCCCCAGTTGTTCCTCCTGGTTTATCTGCACACAAATGTGGGACCACCCACCAGCTGCCACCTTTTTGTGCGTCCTGGCCCCCTCTCACCCCTCCATTCCCCTCTTCCCTTTCCAGCCCCTCCTACCCATCTGGAAGAATGTTTCTTGTTTAACTCCTTGGTTGTTGAACTTGTGTACAGTTCGATTTTCTGGCAGTTCTAGTTGTTTTATGTTTTTAAATTTGTTTTTGTCCTTCTTTTGGGTGTGCAAGGAGGCACAGTGTATCTACCTACACCTCCATCTTGGCTGGAAGTCAAATTATGTTGAAATTATTTAAATGCTTTTTATAAGTACTGGTTTTGGTTACATTTTATTTTTAAAGAATTATTTTTTACTAGAAATTATCATTTCTGTTGACTATTTCAAAATTTCTGTGAAGTTATGAAGAAGCAGTCACTGAATATGCTCACCGGCTCACACTCAGTCTGTGCGTTGGGTGGCCTCACACAGAGCCGTGCCCACTGTGTACGTCCTAGAGCAGCAGCCGGGCCCCTCCCTGTGTGTGGCCCCAGCCCGTCCGCTGGCCGCTGATGGGCTCATTCTCTAGGCTGAGGTGAGCGGGCAGACTAGCTTTGCATCTTCCATGTCAGTGTCTTGACCTTTCTGTCCGGCTTTGAAAGACCCTGGCCCAAGGGTTGATGCCCTCCTCACAGCTGCGTGCAGGAGGGAGAGCTCCCTTTGTCACAGGTGCAGTGCTGGGGACAGCCCAACACTGACTGCAGGTGAGGGGTGTGGAGGTGTTCTCTTTAAGAGATGCCAGTGTGTGTGAAAAGAAAGAGCAGGAAGGGAAATTTTCAACATGGTCTTCCCTGGAAATTTTAGTAATAACTTTTCCAAATAATTTTAAAGCTAGAAAATTAGTTTCTTTTCTGGTTCTGCCACTGCTTAGGTATGTAATCTTCTTCCTTAGTGCTTGGCACAGCCAGACACTGGCGAAGAAAGTGGGTCTGGAGTGCGGAGGGCCCAGATTCAGGACTGGCCTCAGGACTTTCTCACTAGCTAAATTCGACCAAGTTACATTGCCTCTCTACTTTCCAGCTTACTGTTATCGAATTGCTACTTTAGTTACTTTATTGGGTACCATTGTGACTTTAAATAATATACTTAAATCTCTATTTCTCTGTTCTACCAACATTAAATCCTGTCTCTGGATCTTCCTCCCTGTAAGATGAGGGCATTAAAGAGCGCCCCCCCCCATCTCCCCACCCAGCAGCTCTTCCAGCCGTGCTTCTGTGTTGCCGAGGTCGCTAATGTGTGTGTGCTGTTATCTGATTATAATTAGGCCTCTTGTACTTTGTAGGTTGGTTGTAAAGTTTAAACTGTGCAGCAGTGTTTATTACTTTAGAGTTTGCAGCTCTCTACTGCAGGGCCAAGTGGCACACTGCGTTATATTTCCTTCTCTCTGGCTCCGGTGTCCTGACCCTGTGCCACTCAGGAGAACTGTTGCCAATGTCAAGGTTATGGATTCTCTTCTGCCCTTCAGTTTCTCAAGGTCATTCCTCAAGTCCTCATCTCCTGCCATCTGACAAACTCATCCGCTCAAAATCCAGAGCCTCTGTGGGGTTCTGACGGGCATATCTGTGTCAGAAAGTCTTGAGATAGAAGGACCCGGATGCTGTTGGTGGGACTTCCGTCGTTTGGTCTGGAGTTCCCCCACAGGGCTCTGGCCCTGCCAAGGGTGGGAACCCCAGGGTGGGAACCCCAGGCCGCATGCACACAGTGCCACAAGCATCTGAACTTGCCTGTCCGACTGAATTTGGTAGATTCTTTTGAGTTATAAGGTTCCCCAGGACCTGAACTTCAGGGAAGGTGAAGTAAACACATCAGGTAGGTTTTGTGTTGAGGGGTGTTTACATACATGGTAAAGGGACGGGGCCTGGAGGAGAGGGTGCCGGGGGTGACACAGGGAGCTCTAAGGTCTGAGCTGATGAGCCTGTGGTCTTTTCTCCTGATGGAGTTGTTTGTCATTAAAACGGAGACGGTGTTTATATGTCAAGATCGACAAAGCTGAAACCAAAATCACATGTGTCTGTAGCTTTATGTGACTCGTAACTAGAGAAAGGCAGAGAGCTGGTCTGGAGGCAGAACTTCGTGCTGGAGAGCGTCACATCAAAGGTGTTACCGTGCGGCGCACACACCTGCCTTTTGAGCCTAACCATTGCCTTAGTAAAGCACTTCATTGTCAAAATACACTTTTTTGCGCAATTTCAAAGCTAGTAAGATATTAAACACATCTTTCTCCAAAAATGGTTTTGAGAAATGGTTTTGAGTATGCCCTGGCAGTGGAGTAATGGTGCGTGGAACCTTGCAGCCAGGAGCAGGTAAGCAGCAGCTGCAGGGCTGGGCGTGTGGGCTGCACTGCTGTGACTCATGCTGTGAGCTGCTGCTGAGCCAAGAGGCTGGGGAAGCTCTGCTCTCTGAAAACTGCAGGTCAGCGAGTCCAGCCATCCAGGAGCTAAAGGCCCAGGGCCCCTCAGAAGTCTGGGGTGGGTCTGGAATATTCTCCCTAGGACTCTCGCTCCCTGCTGGGTTTGGGAACCGTAGGCCACATGCACGTGTCATACACTTCAAAACTTGTTTGTCCAACAGCATTGTGAAGATCTGGTATGACTTTGTGCTGTGAAGGCAAACTGACTGATTCTCACTGCATATGCCTGTGTTGGGGTGTCCGAGGCCACCCCCAGTGTCACCGATTTACTAGGAGGACTGAACGGACGCGGGATTAGTTGTCCCCTGGCTGTGACTTACTTCAGTGCGAGGATACAAGGCAAGATCAGCACTGGAGAAGGCTTGGGGGCGAAGTCCATAGGAAAGGGGGCCCAGGCTCCTAGAGTCCTCTTCCAGTGGAGCCGCACAGGACACTTATTTTCTCCAGCAACACACGGTAACAACACATGTGCAACAGTGTCACCAGGGAAGCTTGGTGGAGGCCCAGTGCCCACGGTTTCTGCTGGGAGCTGCTCATGGAGGCAACCTCTACCTAGGAAATGCCAGAATTCCAGACTCCCAGAAGGAAAGCGGGGGCTTAACACATCGTATTATTTGCACAGACAGTGTAGGTGCAGTGAACCACTCTTAATAGTTCAGGGAACAGTGGGAGCCCTCCCAACCAGAAGTCCCAGGGGGCAGGCCTGTCTGAGCCCAGTCGTCTCAGGGAACACCATCTCTCTCAGAGGCTCTGGAAGCACTTTCTCCTGTTTCCTCAGCCAGCCAGGCCCAGACCCGAGTCACTTACTGCTTTAATCCTGTACATCCAGTAAGGTCAGCTGATCCTACCTCCAATTTTCTTCTAAGAGCTTTATCGTTTTAGCTCTCACACTCAGGTCTCTGATCCAGTCTGAGTTATTTTTTGTGTATGGTGTGAAGTAGAGTCCAACTTCACTCCGTTGCATGCAAGTGTCCAGCACCATTCAGTGGAAGGACTGTTCTCTCCCCATTGGATCGTCCAGGCCTCTTTGTTCAAGCAGTTGACCATAAACGTGAGTGCTATTTCTGGAAGCATTTAGTATTAATGTGGTCACTCTGTCCCCCTGTTGTCCATGTGGTAGTCAGGATTCAACTGGCTACCAGTCATCTCTCGGGCCAGGTGACAGTTTGGTTGTCTAGAGAATAAGCTTCCAGACATCCTCCAGGATCGGGGGGAGGCCATCCAGATCCCACTGCGTCTTCAGTGACTGTCCTGCGGCCTCCCTGTGTGAGGTGCCCTCCACCTGCTTTCCCTTCCCAAGTCACGCCACGGTATCAACTGTTTGTCACCCTTGTGGGGGTTCTCGGACAGACTGGCCAGGCTCTGTCCAGTGCTGTTGTTTCTGGCTGGAGGTTCATGTCAGACCTACTGGGTCGGTCACTTCTCACCCGTCCTCCTTCGTGCGTCCTGATGTTTTCTTGTTGCCTCCCCTCCGTCGTCCCTGTTGTGTGGTTTTGTAGTGTCTGATGCTGGAAGTCCTCTTACTGTCCTCCAGCTGAGTTTTGTTATTAATGAAATTAGGATTAAATCTCCATTTTGAGCAGAATTAGATGTGGATCTCTTTTACTTTCTCCTGTTGGGAATTGTTGAATTTACTGGTTCTGAGGATTGGTATCTATCAACAGTTCTTGAAAATTCTCTATCGTCTCTACAGGTGTTCTTCCATATTCTTTCTGTTTGCTTTTGGAACTCTGATGAAACCACTTAGCGTAGAAGCTCCCCCTTTATCCTTTTAAAAACAATACTATCCAGTTTATTTTGATTTGAGACAGACCGAAGACATTATAAAAGCCAGGTGTTTGGTGGCAGCTATTTGAAGTCTCTCTCAAATTCCATACGGAAAGGGGGTATTGGGAGGTGGGTGTATAAGCAGCTACATCACAGCATACTATGACAAGTGTGGTGGAAGTGGAAGGAGGCATTGGAACAATAGGACCGGGTTCGAGTCACTCACCAGAGTGGAGATCCGCTCAGAGGAAGAGCCTGGAACTCTGGCGACAGAGCTGTGAATGTGCTGGTGACAGCAGGGCAGGAAAGGCTGGGGGACAGGAAGGTGGGGGTGACACTGAGGAGGAAGGATTGCTGAGCTGATGGATCTTCACCATGCTGAGAGCCTAGACTTAACCTTGTAGGGTTTTAAGCGGGGGAAAGACCCCTCCGGTGCTAGTGTGTGAGGAGGTCTGTGCTTGGGGGTGGCAGTGAGACTGGAGACAGGGAGCCCATGGGAGGACATTCCTGGGTGCGCAGCATTCCCAGCCGTGTGCTCGAACCTCTGAGAGGCGTACTTTCAAAGAAGATACTCGAACATAAATAAAAGCTTAAAGGGCGTCCTGTCTATCTACAAAGCACAATGTAAAAGAGCTGTCACTTGTGATGATGGCACAGCAAGAGAAATCACTGTTAGCTGACAAATCAATCTCTCCTTACAGAAATCTTAAAGGAAACATCTCATTTTACAGAGAAGAGTGTTACTGTCCAGGAAGAGAAATTCCTCTCAAGAAGAACGTTCAGATCTGAGGCTTTAAAATTAGTTCATTTTAATTCGTTGGCATCAGACTCTGTGAAATTGTTGCAGGAAAGTCAAAGAGGGAGTCAGGCTTTTGTCGCCGTCCTCAGGAACAGCGTGCGCAGTGGCGGGGCCTCCGCAGGCCGCCGGCCTTCCTCCAGGAAGCCTTCGGTGCTGCTGGGCGGGTGCCTTCCATCTCTCGTGATTTCTCTTAAGCATCCAAAAATAAAGAGTTACCTAGAATTCTTACTCTTCTCTTTATTGTATTTATTTATTATGATATGCTAGAATCAAATTATCTGTAGCTTTTAGGTTTTTCTAGATGGGGGGAAATTAATCCTTTCCTGGTAAGTTGACCCATTTGAAATTAGTGACATTTAACCATTTTTGATCTTACAAACACAGCATTTTCATGTGATTTGGACTAACAGTAAATCAGCACATGTTCACTTTTTTGATAGCGATACAATACGTGGCTGTCAATTAGGGTCGGCTCTGGTGACGAGAGTCGGGGAGGGCGGAACCTCCTGTGTGGCCGAAAGAGTGTCCGGCCTGCTGCCGTCAGTAGAGCGGCTTAAGGTCCCGCCTCTGCTGCTGACCCCGCGGAGACTGAGCTGCTCTTCTGTGAAACAAGCTGTACTCCCCTCAGCGTTTTGTAAGCACCAGCTGAGGAAACTGTAAACTCCGGTATCTGTAAGTGGCTGACGTCGGGTAGCAAGTGCGCATGATACGTTGACTCTCTAAAACTCAGAATTTCTTAAAAACCCTGAGTTTCCCATCTCTGGAAGTGGTGCCAGGTCCTGAGTGTCAGCACAGTTGTATGAGAGATTCCTTAGAGAAGCAGGAAAAACTTCAGGAAGCAGATGGCACTGCAGCTGGATCTACAGGATGGGCAGAGTTTAGAGGCAGGGAGGGCACCGCAGACCAAGGGGGAGCATGAGCAGAAATGTGGAGGCGGGAGGAAGTGTTGGCTTTGGAAGCAAGAGGCCAGCCCAGAAGGGCGAGCTGTCACAAAGTGCCCTGAGCTACAGCTGATGGTGCTGGGGGCAGGGGGGCTCCAGTCAAGATGACGCTAGAGCAGAGCCGTGAGTAGCAGTGGGGAATTTAGTGGGAGCAAGGGCGGAAGGAAAGGGAGGAGTTTGGTTTTAGCCATGCTGAGGTTGAAGCCCTGCAGGCAGGGCATCTGAACAAGATGTGAACTTGGCCACAGGAACTGGACCTAGAGCTCCTTCATAGAGAGACCAGAGTGGCTCGGCTCCCCCATGGGTCAGGGGTGCTCTCCATGGACACTGAGTACACAGGGGAAGGGGGAAGACACACTGTTGAACCGGGGCATGTCAGCTCGACGCTGCAAGCACAGGGCGTTGACTGTTTTCCCAAGTGACATTGCAGCAGCTTTCTGGTCTACTCTCACCACAGGGACGTCACTTGGTGAGTATTAAAGTCCACGTGTCTGATTGGGCTACGTCTGACGTGACCCGTTCGTTCCCCAGCCAGTGCTCAGTGTTGACAGAGCCCACTGGTCCTCTCTGTTGACTGACTACCAAGGAGTGTATGTTAGGCATTGAGGGGAAAAACAGCATTTATAGCTAATATCTCTGTTGACTGCAGTGTAGTCAAGCTTTCTTAAACATGTATTCCTCAACATTCATAAACATTTTCTCTCTTTGGATTGTCACTGTGCTGTTGAGAGTGACAACCAAATGCCTGTGAACAGTGAGTAATAGATGGCTAGAGATACGGAGAGTCTTTATGAGACTGCAGTAAATGTCTGCAGATTCTTTAACATGCCTCCCTTTGAAAGGTGGAGCCTGCTCCCTCCTCTCCCAGAAGGTGGAGAAAGTGACCCCAGGAGACTTCTGAGGCTAGTTCACAGAAAACATAGCTCCCCCAAACCCCCTTGCGCTCTTTCTCTTGGGTCACTTGCTGTGGGGAAACTGCTGCCGTGCTGCAGGATGCATGCGTGGGAAGGCTGCTGCTGGGGGCCACGGGAGCACACTGCCTTGGAGGCAGGTCCTCCAGCCCGTCAGGACTTCGGCGGCCACAGCCTAGGCTGCTGCTGGGCTCACCCCACAAGAAATCTCAAGCTGAAGCTGTCTGCCCGAGCTGCTCCTGAGTCTTGCACCCACAGAAGCTGGGAGCCAGAGTGAACGTTTGCTGTTGTTTTAAACTGCTCATTTTCGTGTGATCTGTTACTCAGCATAGAAAACTGGTATATGTATGTGAGGGGCTGCTGATACCCAAATCATCTCCACAGATACAAAATGTGTGAATTAAACCATGAGGATGTGCTGGTGTAAGCAATAAACAACATGTACTGTGGCTGGAAAACACCACGTCACGTAAGGAGCGCTTGTTCTGCGTTGCCAAGGGAGGGAAAGAAGGCTTCACAGTAGATGTGGTTGGTGGGGGGGATGCAGTGCAGCTGTTCTGCGGGGGGACTTGGAAAAGCAAGTTTTCCCTTTGGCATCATTCACTACTTTTTCCACTTTGAAGGAGATTACACTCAAAGTTATAGGACAGGAGTGCTTTTTTAGGGTAGTAAAAGCTAAACAAGAGAGCGCTTCAAAACAGGCAGAGGCGGCCTGCGCACACAATGGCCAGAGAGCTGTAGAAGACGGCCTCTCCTCCTCGCCCTGGGCACACCTCCTCAGAGCACGCCGTCTGCACCCGTTCCAGCGTGACGCACGCTCAGAGCTGTGCCGTGTGCGAGGGAGGGGCACTTGCGTTGTGTGAATCGGTGACTGTTCATTTGCCTGAAACTGTAATGTCCAAATATCACTTCTTGTAGAGCGTTACTTAATGTGTTTCTGGATGAGTCATTATACCAAAAACAAGTTGTCTGGAAAGAGGCGTAATTTTTCAAGAACCACGACAGTGAAAAGTCCCTAACGGAACAGATCCTGTGCCAGGGGATGGGTCTGTCTCCGTGTCCACGGGTGGAATTGCAGTCTTCGTCAGGGTGCGGGTGTCCTGGAACATATACTTGATGCACGTTGGCAGGAATGTTTCAGTAGCACCTTAGATGGGATGTACACCCGACTCTCCTTACTAATATTTGGAAAGAATAAAAACCTACAAAAGTGTGTCACTAGTGGCTTAGGATGGAAGACATGTATATTGTGTAATTGTCTACAATGGTTTGTTTTGAGAAACTTTATTATATGTTTTTAATAACTGAAATGCTGTAATACCAATTTCAAAATTATATTTAAAACATTACCTGAGGAGACAAAAATACATTTGATTAAAGCCGTGTCATTGACTGGCTTGTGATCTAAAGATTTCAACCATAATTGTCAAGTGGGTTGTAGTTATTTCTTAATATCTTTAAAAACCTGGTTCTTGTAACCCATATTTCAAACATGCTGTATTCTCATAGCTTTGTGACTCATGCACGTCATTGGTGCAGATGAGACATTAACCTGGGAAATAAGCTTCCTTTTCATTCCTAACTTTTGGCAAATCGTGGGCTTAGCTTATTTATTGAAAACCTACTCAAAGTGCATGTGGGATTGATAGCTTAATTTTTATGCTTGCTTTTTTCATTACTTATCAAAATACCATTTATATGGAACCCTTTCTTTTCCAAGAGGTTAACATTTTATTTGAAAAGAGGATGACCAAAATTTGAGCAAGTTGTGTTGGCAATGATGTGGAGAAGCTGGGACTGTCACAGTGCTTGTTGGAGTGTGAGATGCCTGGCCCCATCAGTACACAGTCTGGCCATCTCTGTGCCCCACCGCATGGCCACTTATCCCCCTGGACCACCCTAGAGAAACCAGACATTTGTCCCCATAACCCCTGGCAGGTGAGTGTTCAAGTTGCTTTATTCTCACAGCTAAAAAGTAGAAACCACCCAAATGCCCCTCAGCACGTGAATGGATCAACAAAATGTGGTCTGTCCGCACACCTGAGTGCTGCTCAGCGGCAGGAAGGAGGGAATGCCAGCACAGTGAAAGAAGCCAGACACGGAGAAGTGCGCCCTGCAGGGTCCCTTCGACAGGAAATCCCAGAACAGACAGAGCTGGGCTGTCCTGCCCAGCAACAGCCCCCACGGGCCAGTGGTTGGGGGAAGGGCAGGCACAGCGGGACGCTCTCTGGGAGGATGGAAATGTTCCCTGTCTCACCTGGGACGGTGGCTGCGCTAAGCTGGAGAAGATGCTGCTGCCCATGTTGGAGTGTGGTTGGGCGTGGTGGGGAGATGAGGAAGTCCTGAGTCACTTGTAAATCCGTTCAGCAAGCACTGATCACGATCATCGATTGGAGGCTGTGGTCAGGTGCTGAGCGTGCTGGATGAGCTGGGACCTGCAGAGTCTGGAAGTCTTAGTAGCTAGAGAGTCCCTGACATACAAGTTTTCTTTTAGGTTAGTATCAATATTTTGTGTGTAAAAGTGTTGTAAGTTAGAGGTGTAGAGTCTCTTATTGTTTCTGCAAGTAGATTTGTGGAAGTTTGGAGAAAGAAGGGATGATATGACCAGAGAAGTGATTATTGGCTCTGGGCAGGGGGCTTCAGTTTTCTGTCCTGGGAAGGTGGAGAGTTGTTTAGACCTGGAATCGGGTGGGCCGTGTTTTTTCCTGGAGACACGGGTGCTCTCAGGGTTAGGTTGGAGCACAGCGGGCCTCTCCTTGGGACCCAGAGGTCAAGAACACTGGCTTGAGAAGGAGCCCGGAGCCCCACAGGAGAGATGTCAGAGCCCACGGAGGGCTGGGGAAGGGCTCGCACAAGCCTGCCGGCTGTCACCGAGAGCTTCTCTGCTAATTCACTCATCCTGGAAGTGGCCTGTCCTCCCTGTGACCTGGCCTTGACCTCATCAGGTGACTCTCCTGTAATGAGGGACCTCGATGTGCCCAAGGGAACAGGATTTGATTTTTCTTATTAGATGTAATGAAAAGAAATGAGCAAGGAATTTAGTCATCGGTCTGTTTGAATATATTTGAGTCGTGTTGAGAACCTGAGATCGTCCATGTGGGGGTGCGTCTCCACGGAGAGAGTGCATGGTAGGCCCGCTGTGAGAGGGTCGGGTTTGCAGCAGAGTTTTTCGTTTACTTAAACTCTGAGAAAGTGCCGCTTTTTGCTGCATTTTCACATTGAACAATTAAGGAAATATGTGTTAACTTGTATATTTGTTGACTTACTAGTTTATGGTTGCTTGTGTTTTTATAAGCCACTTAAAATACAATTAAATTACACAGGTGTGTTTACTCGGAGCTAAGTCATTGAGCTGTGTGCTGTGATTCATACAGTTTTCTGTATGTCAGATCTACTTGCAGATACAATGTCACTACGCATATGAGCTATAGTACCTAGATGACGTAGGACAGCACAGTGTGTCTCAGTTTCGGACTTGGAAATGCACGTCGACACGGCACACACAATGAGGTCTGTCTGTTCACAGGCGTGAATATCAGAACACCGAACAGCTACGTTTCTTTCCTGTCCTCTTCACAGTGCTCCTCTGAGCCATTGGTGGGAAGGGGGACCAAACAGATAGCTTTTTTTTAAGTTGTACCATTATGAAATTAATGTAAATTGAAAGATTTGTTGAATGGACAGTTTTTAAAGAGTAGAAGTTCTGAAGGTTTCAAAAAATACCTTCTGTTGTGATTGGAACATCTCAGTAGGTAGGAATTAGCAACTCTTTATTAGCATAAAAACAGAAATTTCAGGAGTTTCTGATGATTCTGCCTGGCATTTTTTTGTAGCATAAACAAATTTCTTTCAAATGGAAGTTTCTGTAACTTGGATGTTTACAATACTTGGTCCATATTGCTTGCTGAGGATCTTGGGTTCCCGTTAAGACTGTTGAACAAAGTCTGATTCTATTTTCCAAGAGTCAGGAGTGCGCTTGAACCCTGTTGTGTCTGGGGGAGAGTGGGGTCAGGGGCCAGGGCTGGAGCCTCTGTTAAGAATCCAGGAGGGCGGACGTGTGGCGGGAGGTAGGAGCCCAGGCGGGCCCAGGTCCAGGGAGCGGAGAGCTGAGGCGGGACTGTGTGCCTGCGTGGTAAGCGGCACAGGAGGGGGTGGAGGAGCGCAGGCCTGGCTGGAGCTGGAGTCTGCTCCTGGGCTCAGCTCCCGGCCCGTGGCACGTCCCTTCCCCTTCCACACACAGACCTGTTAGGAAGACGGTGACGCATGCGTGAGCACACTAGTGCAGCAGTGCGTGGTGCAGGGCGTGCGTAGTCAAGTGTGTGCACACAGAGTGGCCCAGAACGAGGTCTCTGCTTGCCGCCCCGCTGGGTGAGCCATCTGACTCCAACAGACCATCTGAGCTCCTGCACTGCTTTCTCATCTGTAGGCTGGGGGTGCAAGAGCACCTACCTGACAGTCAAGCTGTTAGGAGGCTTAAGTAAGTTCATGAATGGAAAGCACCTGGTTCTGTACAAAGCACAAGATGCTCACAGTGAAAACGCTCCATCTGTTGTCATCAAATTCCCCCGCTACCGCTCCTCAAGCTGTTACCTTGCTGCGTAATCCTGCAGTCGTGGGTCAGTCCTTGGTGTGGGCTATGTTTGTGTGTGTGTTTTAATGAGGCATTTGTGTTTTACGATCTTTGAATGTTTAGTTTCTTGAGACGAGATAGAGTGACATAGCATTCGTCCTGAGATTTGTGTGTCTTCGAACATTTGACGTCCCAGTTCCTCAGGTGCACCTGTCAACTAGCCCGTGCAGAGAGGACTGTCACCTCAGCACACGTCTGCAAAGCTTTGCATAGTGCTGGGCCTCTTATGAAATGTGGGATCTGGTCCATTAGCAAAACTGTTACTTACATTTATTTTTTTATTATTTTTTTAAAGATTTTATTTATTTATTTTTAGAGAGAGGAGAAGGGAGGGAGAAAGCAATGTATGGTTGCCTCTCACATGGCCCCCCGCTGGGGACCTGGCCTGCAACCCAGGCGTGTGCCCTGACTGGGAATTGAACCGGCGACCCTTTGGTTCCCAGCCCGTGCTCAATCCACTGAGCTACACCAGCCGGGCAAAACTGTTACTTATATTTAATAAAATCACTCAACACTTAGGAAAGTTCTCATGAGAAAACAGACTAATTTGTACTCTCCTGACTTCTAGGGAGCCTATTTATTTCATTTTTTAATTTTTATTTTTTGATTTGAGAGAAAGAGGAAGGGAGAAAGAGAACACATCAATTTGTTGTTCTACTTACTTATACATTTATTGGTTGATTCTTGTATGTGGCTGACTAGGGATCAAACCCACAACCTTGGTGTGTTGGGACGACACTCTAACCAACTGAGCTACCCCTCCAGGGCCCTGGGAACCTGTTGAAGACCTTTCTGTGTGTGTTTGCAACGTCAGGGAAGTCAGTTTTGCCAACACAGGCACCCAGCCTGAGAGGGATCTCGTCTCTACAGGTCGGGCACCCGCGTGTTGAACTGACCCTCTCGGAGCTCCAGGATATGGCTGCTAGGCAGCAACAGCAGATTGAGAACCAGCAGCAGATGTTGGTTGCCAAGGTAAGTTTTAAAAGCAGAGTGGCGAAGCGTTCAAAAAGTGGGTTCTTCAGCCGTTACTTTAGGTTGGGGTGAGTATATTCTTGGGTAACACTTGTCAGTAAGCCCGTGCCACAGGAGTCTAAAGCACCACATCCCCGTCATCTCCTTCAGAATGTGACTGTGCAGTGTGCTGCTGCTCCTGACGTGGGCAGTGTCAGAGCAAGGGCCTCTGCCCCCACCTGTCTGCACACACACCAAGTGGTCGGGGTGACTCCGTGTGGATAAACGTGCAGAAAGGACGTTTTTCCTGTCGCCTCCTTTTCCCCGAGAGTGTCCTCGGCTGGTGGTGTCGGTTCCTTCATGTCCTGGGGGACACCAGCCATCCATGCTGAAGATGCCGGTCGCAGGCCCCAGAGCCAGTGGTGCTGAGTCGTCAGGCTTCCCTTGATGCCCCCGGGGCAAGGCACTCGCCTGGAGTGTCACGGTGGCAGCGTAGTCACGCTCACGTGGTAGAGGAGTTCTACATCTGTTGGTGAATCTCTGGAACTGTGGGATTTAGAATCTTCCTGAATCATGGTTTCGTCAGGGATTAAACATAACAGATCAGCCCCGTCATCCCAGCCTGCTGGAAATTACTCCAGGTTGTGGTGACCTGAACTGTCCTGAAGGCGCCGTAAAGAGAGCCCGTGAACATCACTGCCTTCTCTTTAGAGAGGCTTTTTTTAATTTCTTTTTTTATTGTCCAATTACCATTGGTGTGCAATATGGCATTGGTTTCTGGTGTGTACTATATATAACCTACGAAGCAATCTCCCCACAAAGTGTGGTGCCCACCTAACCCCATAGTTATTACAGCATTACTGACTATATTCCCTGCGCTGTACTTTACATCCCTGTGTCTGCTTTTATAACTGGCAACTTGTGCTTCTTAACCTCTTCCCTTTTCCACCAGCCCCCCGTCACCTCTTAACCTGGCAGCCATCAGTCTGTTGTCTGTATCTGTGAGTTTGTTTCTGTCCAGTTTGTTCTCTTACTGTTTTTTTATATTCCATATGTAAGGTAAATCTGTAGGTTTCCTTTTTTCTAAAAGATTTTATTTCTTTTTAGAGGTGAAGGGAGGGAAAGAGGGAGAGAAACATCCACGTGTGGTTGCCTCTCATGAGCCCCTCACTGGGGACCTGGCCTGCAACCCAGGCATGTGCCCCGACTGGTAATCAAACCTGCAGCCTTTTTGCAGGCCGGGCTCAATCCACTGAGCTACACCAGCCAGGAACAAAATCTTTTTTTTTTTTTTTTTTATAAAAAACAGAGTGGAAAGTATGTCATCCCGTTAATAAGATTTCTAAGATGAAATGTAATTGTAATTAAAATATTTTCTCATTCTTTTTATTTCCTGTCCAAACACTGACCCAAGAGCACGATTGTTAAGGAAACTCCCGGGTGTTTTCCCATCGACTGCACCTGTGCCCTCCGTCAGGGCGGCTGGCGAGGGCTGCACCGTCGGGTGGGTGTGTTTCACGTGTGCACATGGGCCGTGAGGGTGTGACGTGGACTGTTATCCCTGAGGTTTGTGTTCACATTAGCAGGGAAAGCTGTCGAAGAGTACTGCACATATGTTACTTCAGGGGCGTCGTGGTCTTGTTTGACTGTAAAGTGCCCCATTAGTTTTGAAGACGCTGACCCTGAAGAACACAAACACCTCCTGGATGTCACTTAGCACATTAGAGGTTTATCTCCTTAACAGATCACCTTGTCCCTTTCCAGTACAAGATCCCTTGCTGGTCAGTGCTCTTTCCCTTCAGGCTAAGTAAGGGGCAGCGGCAGGATACCCGGTCTGAGCACAGGAAATGGGCTGGGGTTTCACAGAAAAGGTGAGAAGTGCCATGAAGTTCAGGCTTGCCCTCCTCCTGCTGCAGGGTTTCCTGCGGGAGCGTGGGCAGTGCTGATGGTCAGGCCAGTGTGCAGAGAGAAACGCATCTGTAAAAATCCCAGACTTCCCCACCCACACACCTCTTCACACTCAGCTGTTTCTGCGTGGTGTGGTCTGCCGTGTGCACAACTCCACGAGCATCTCCTTCCTTTTGAGATTGGTGCTGCTATGGAATCCACTCCAGTTGTCTGGTATCTGAAGGAAACCGTACGCTTCAGTTTTCTTTCTTTTTTTAAAAAAGATTTTATTTATTTTTAGAGAGAAGGGAAGGGGGAAGAGAGGGAGAGAAACATCAGTGTGTGATTGCCTCTCGTGTGCCACCTGCTGGGGACCTGGCCTACAACCCAGGCATGTGCTATGGCTGGGAATTGAACTGGTGACCCTTTGGTTTGCAGGCCGGCACTCAGTCCACTGAGCCACACCAGCCAGGGCAGTCCACCTCAGTTTTCAAAGTGAAGTTTTTCCCTCTTCCATCAGGAGCAGCGCCTACATTTCCTGAAGCAGCAGGAGCGCCATCAGCAGCAGTCTGTTTCTGAAAATGAGAAGCTCCAGAGACTGAAGGAGCGCGTGGAAGCCCAGGAAAATAAGCTGAAGAAAATCCGTGCCATGCGAGGGCAAGTGGACTACAGCAAAATTATGAACGGCAACCTGTGTAAGTGCCACGGTCCGCTCGCACCCACACTCGCCAGGCGTCAAGGAGGCGACCGGAGCCCAGCCTCCACACACTTCCAGTCACACACCAGGGTCAGACCTGGCGTAGAAAGTGCCCAGAGGCTGCCTGTGTCCCCTGCAGGGGACGGGGAGCTGGGTTAGGGCAGGTGATCGCAGAAGGTCTCCCCGCCGTGTGGTAGGAGGAACACTGGCTGGGTCTGTGGTGGCTGCCCTAGGCATTGGGGCTCACCTCATTATGCGGGTCTGCTGTAATTAAACAGCCTCAACGTGATCTGTGTGTTGAGGGACGCCATGCAGATGTTCCCTTTTTACTCTTGTTATTGATCCAGTTGGTCCTGCTCGGCATGACAGTGGTAACAGACTGGTCTCTCGGTGCAGTGAGACTCCCAAGTGGCTTGACCAGGCCTGCGTTGGGACTGATTGCCCTGATTAGAGAAGGTTCGCTCATGAGTGCAAATGCGATTGTTTGCCACGTGTTCCAGTGTTTTGGATTGTGCACATCACAGTCTTCCCTCCCAGGGTGGCCCCGGGTGATGCTGGAGTGGAGTTAGATGTGTGGACATGAAGAAGATATCGCCCCCAAAATAACAAAACTCCATGAAAAAGAAGTACCAGCTGAGTGAGGTGGTTTCTTTCTTGGTGGGGTGTTGCAGCTGCTGAGATAGAGCGGTTCAGCGCCATGTTCCAGGAGAAGAAGCAGGAGGTGCAGACGGCCATTCTGAGAGTCGACCAGCTCAGCCAGCAGCTGGAGGACCTGAAGAAGGGGAAGCTGAACGGGTTCCAGCCCTGCAATGGCAAGTCGGCGGGGCCGGCGGCCGTGGAGCTGAAGAGACTGTATCAGGAGCTGCAGGTACCTCCGCTGAGCCTGGCCTCCCAGCTGTTCCCTAGTGTGCATGGGGGGCCAGGGCTGGAGGCGAGCTAATGGACTCGAGTGGAATAGTGGCACTACGTGTGTTCAGTGCAAAGGAATTTTTAAAATAGCTTTGAGATACAATTCACATAGCATACAATTTACCCACATGAAGTATAATTTAGTGGTTTTAGTGTCTTCCCAGAGTTCCCCATCTACCACTACAGTTCATTTTAGAACATCTCACCCCCCTGTAAAGCCCACATCTCTCAGCCATCCCTCAGACCCCACCCTGACCCTAAGCAACCACAAGTCTCCTCCCGTGTCTGCAGACCTGCCCTTCCAGACATCTGTGTGAGGGCTTGTGCCACGCAGAGTTCTTTGTGCCTGGCTTATTCCCTGAGCATTTTCAGTGCAGAGATTCAACACAGAATTCAATCAGCAATATAGCGAACTAGTAAAGAATTAAGCTTTGGGTGATATTTAAGGTGTCTGCGCAAACGGCTTCAATGAGACAGGTGCCTTTTGTTAAGTCCTTGGCCCGGCAGGAGCTGCTGTGACAGAGCACTGCAGGCAGGGACTCCACCCAGACACTCAGCTCCCCCAGCTCTATAGGTGGGGGTCAAGATCGGGTACCGGCAGGTTCGGTTCCAGGGGGTCTGCATCCCGGCTTGCAGGTGGCCACCTTCTCAGGTGGCCAGCTCTGGTCTCTCTTCCTCTTCTGATAAGGACACTTGCAAGAAGAACCCCACCATGGGGTCCTGTCCTCACGACCTCATCTAAGCCAAATTACCTCCCAAAGGCCCCACCCCCAAATGCTGCTGAGGCAGAGGGCCCCAACATCTAGATTTCGGGAGGACGCGGACTCCCGTCTGTAGAGCCCTCCAGACCATTTCTCTGAAGTTGTCGTCGAGCGGGTGCTTTTTCAAGCCAGAAACAAGTTTTGTTTTGTTTTTTAAGATTTGATTTATTTTCAGGGAGACGAGAAGGGAGGGAGAAAGAGCAATGTATGGTTGCCTCTCACATGGCCCTCATTGTGGACCTGGCCCGCAACCAAGGCATGTGCCCGACTGGGAATCGAACCAGGACCCTCTGGTTCCCAGCCTGTGCTCAATCCACTGAGCTATAACCAGCCGGGCCCAGAAACAAGTTTTGCAGTTCTGTTAGCACTTGGCAGAAAAAGTATTACATAGTTTTATGAAATGAGAATATTTAATTACAGAGAGTAAAATCACTTTCTGTCGCTATTAAGTTCTCTGACATAAATACACAAATAAAATACAAGAACTTACAGCTTTTAACATTTTAAGCAGTTGTTTAGAGGATTTTTAAGGATTTTATTGGTGAGGTGTGATGAATGTACTATTATATTTACTTATTTTCAACTGTCTTGACTGTAGTCTGAGATTAAAAGCACATTCCCTCTGGGGCTTGTGTGCAGTGTGTGTGTCAGCACACGTGTATCTGAGGAGCGAAGCACCACAGGGCTTACTTACCTTGCGTGTGCACCGCACTGTTTTCTAGTCTCTGTCATTTTCTTAAGTGCTGGTTGCGACCCACTAAGATGATAGAACATCCTGCTTGGCGATCAGG
The DNA here is from genome assembly GCA_004026765.1 of Micronycteris hirsuta. NCBI lineage: Eukaryota > Metazoa > Chordata > Mammalia > Chiroptera > Phyllostomidae > Micronycteris > Micronycteris hirsuta. The sequence continues at coordinate 21,538 of PVJI01007635.1, forward strand.
CCGTCCTTGGTGAGCTTTCCACTCCTCTGCAGTGAGGCACCTTATTTGGTCGACTGTACGGGGTGAAGCAGACACCTGTCCTTAGATCCCTAGAGGATGTGTTCAGGACACTCGTCACCAGAGTGCCACTCCCCAGGACTACGGTCATGGTCCCCATAGTCAATGGTGCCCATCATTCGTATGCTTAGAAGAGGACTTGCATTTGCACAGGTGCGCCCTCTTTTGGTTCATCAGAAACGTGTTTTGGCTTCATCTGTGCTGCATCGGTAAATGTTCAGTGCACAAGCAACAGTGGATGTGTGTAAATGCATGTGAGAACTCAGTTCTTTCTTCCTTCTTTAATGTTTCCTGGCAACGAGAATTTTACTGTTTAATTAATACAAATCACAAAACTTGTATTTTCTGTTTTGTAGATTCGTAACCAGCTTAACCAGGAACAGAATTCAAAACTGCAGCAGCAGAAGGAACTTTTAAATAAGCGCAACATGGAGGTGGCCATGATGGACAAGCGTATCAGCGAGCTGCGCGAGCGTCTCTATGGGAAGAAGATCCAGGCATGTGGGAGAGAGAGTGTTTCTGTGAGATAAGCTCCCGCAGTTGGTTCAACCCCAAAGTGTACATCTTTGCTGCAATGGCATTTTCCCTGTCCGCCCAGATGACAAAACGTAAATTGGCCCTAACCCAGAAAAACGGCAGCAGAAGATGCTCTTGGGCATTTGTTTCTTGCTGTCTGGCATCAGGGCCACCCCCATGGGCAGCCGGGGACTGTTCCTGGCTCTCTACCTGCTGTGCCTCTGGAGTCACAGCACTCTACCCTTTTAAGCCACTTTAAGCTGGGTCATGGGGGCAAATCCCTTGACCTTGTATGGCCTCGTGTCCTTTCTGTAAATCATTGTGAAGTTTCTTAGCGAGAACCCAGGTGGAAAGGCTTTATAAGCTCAAAGGTTTTATTTTTAGAGTGGGGGGGAAGGAAGGGAGAAAGACAGGGAGAGAAATGTCAGTGTGTGGTTGCCTCTCACAGTCCCCCACTGGGGACCTGGCCCGCAACCCAGGCCTGTGCCCTGACTGGGAATTGAACCGGTGACCCTTTGTTCCCAGGCTGGCACTCAGTCCACTGAGCCACACCAGCCGGGGTGGGCTTTGTAAACTCTTGAGCAGAGTTCTACATAAAGTGGTTAGCGCTTTTTAAAAAATCTTTATTTGGTATTTTTAATTTCAAAGGTAATAAATACTCATTGGAAAAAAGTTAAAACAGTACAGAGATATTTAAAGAAAAATGTGAAAGTCCCTTCCACCCTGTGCTCATTATTGAGGGATGGTAGTTGTTCATTGTTCCAGCCTTTTACTTCACAGAGACAGGAGGTATTTAATTTTTAATTGAAATGGAGTTGTAGGAGTTATATCATCCACACTGTTCTGAACCTAGCCTTTCTTTTTAAGTGCAGTGTAGATATTTTTCCAGGCCATTGACTCAGTCCTTTTGTCCCTTGTGTGTCATATACCCCATGTCCGAGGCCTGCGGCTCTTTCGCCAGCCCTGGCGTCGAGCATGTGTCCCCAAGTCTTGCTGTTGTGCTCGGTGCTTCTGTGCGCAGTGCGAGGTCAGTCAGGGACTGCTGTGCGCTCCGGCTGGACGTGGTTCTCCCCCTTCCTCCGCGGGTGGTGCTCAGGGTTGGAGGGAAGTGGCGCCTGAGCCAGGGCTGGATGGCACTCTCCCCCGGGGGTGGAGCATGGAGCAGGCCACCTTGCTAGCGGGACAGAGCTCCCAAGGCCTCCTGTCCACACTCAGCAGGTGGGCTTTTGTGGTCTGACAAGTGTCCTTGTCAGCTCCTGCTGCTCTGAAGGCGGCTCTCAGGAGGGGAGGCGCAGGCTGCTGGGCCTTTGCCTGGTGGGGCGGAATGGAAACGTGCTAGAGGAAGAAGGAAACTGCCAGTTCTGGGGCCGTGGTAGTCACTGGTCTCTGGTGGAAAGTCTCTTATTTACAGATCTCTGCTTTTTTTTAGCCAGAGAGCTCAAAGGTCAGTGGTTAATCTGTGTAACTCTATGATCACAGATCACGGTTTTCCTCTTGACCTTGATGAGCTGCACAGAGGCCATGAGAGGGCGCGTGCACAGTCTCCGTGCCTGCTTATGTGATATTGTTCTCTTCTGGTGCATCAGGCGGGTTCTCCGGGGAAACAGAACCAGTGGATGGCCGTGGCCAATGTGGCTCAGTGGGTTGGAACGTCGTGCTGTAAACCGAAAGGTCACAGGTTCAGTTCCCAGTCAGGGCACTTGCCAAGGCTGTGGGTTCGGTCCCTGGTCGGAGTGCATACAGGCGGCAACCAACTGTTGTTTCTTTTGCACATGGATGTTTCTCTCCCTCTCCCTCCCTTCCCCTGTCTCTGAAATCAGTAAGTATGTCTGCAGGTGAGGATTAAAAGAAAAAAGAACCAGTGGGTGTTTGTGTTGGGGGGAGAGACCAGTGGACTGGTTCTAGGGAACCGGACCACCGGTTCTGGAGGCTGCAGCCTGATGACCCAGGACCTGACGTTGCGGCTGAGTCTGAGGCCGTCTGCAGGCAGAGGTCCCTCTTCCTCGGAGGGCTGCACTCTTTCTGTTTTTTAATGCAAAAGTTGAGCTTTTATTGTTTACTTGTTTTTTTAAATCCTCACTTGAGGGTATGTTTATTGATTTTAGAGATGAAGGGGGAGAGAGAGAGAGAAAGATCAACCGGTTGCCTCCTGTTCTCACCCTGACAGGGGATCGAACCTGCATCCTTTTAATGCACAGGATGACACTCCAACCACTGAGCCACCCGGACCTGGGCTATTTTTTACTTATTGTTGCATTGGTGAGAACTAATGTCAGGCTTTTTCTCCTAAGGCCCTCAACTGATTGGATGTGGCCCACCTACATCATGGAGGGCAATCAATCTGTTTTACTCAGAGTCTGTTGATTTAAATGTTCATCTCATTCATTAATATATTCATAGCAACATCTATCTAGATGTATTTGTCCAAATGTCGGGGTGCCATGCATGATCTAGCCATGGTGATTCAGAAAATTAACCATCGCCATCATGAACGGCTGGATAGAGGATGTTCTGTGCCTTCCACTTGATGCCTCCAGGGCTCTCTCCTTGAGGAAGTCGGTGCTCCTGCAGAGCTCTGTCACCACCCATAGGTCCCAGGACCTCTAAACAGCTGTCAAAGTCATGGACCTTCTCCCCAAAATGATATGCTCAAGCATGCTGAATTTTGCAAGCAGTTGTAGGAGGTTAAAGTTTTCTCAAGGGGACCCCTGAGGAGATCTCCAGTGATTCTCCAGTTGCATCCCCCTGGCGGACTCTGTTTCTGTGAGCACTGTTGTGTGACAGTGTTACTGGCTGTGGCCGGGGGTCCTTACTGAGCACGAACAGCACAGCTGCCCTCAGGGAACTGGTCAGAGCCTGGCCTGGTTCTAGGACCTGCCCCTCAGGCCTCACAACCCTTCTCCTGACTTCCTGGATGTGGGCACAGAGGCTCAGGGAGGGTAAGGCACTTGCTCAAGGCAGCACAGCAAGTACGTGGCAGAGCAGGTTTTGGAGCCAGGCTCGGAGCCCAGGCTTTGCTTGCTGCCTCTGTGGAAGGAGACCTCCCCGCAGGAAGAAGGCTCCCCAGGTGGCGGTGTCTTGGGGAGCAAACCTGGTGTGTGTGCAGCCCCCAGATGACAGGGGTGATCAGAGAGTGTCGCCCATAGGGCCGTGGGTCGAGGCCCTTCCTGACATCTTGTCCCGTTTGGACACACATCTTCCAGGCAGACGGAGCTGCCTCAGTGCAGATCAGTGAGTGAGCAGCTCAGACTCCGGATGCTAACTCTCATTTCTTCCCGTTTTGTAGCTGAGCCGTGTGAACGGCGCATCATCGCCACAGTCTCCCCTGAGCACCCCCGGCAGGGTTGCTGCAGTGGGGCCTTACATCCAGGTCCCCAGCGCTGGCAGCTACTCAGCCCCAGGGGACCCTGTAAAGCCCCAGTCTCTCACTGTTGCTTCAGGGGCCGCCCATGGAAGGTCTAAACCTGGTAAGTGGCCAGACCCTCTTCCTGGAAAGGGAGCGGGAAGGGGAGCCGTGGGGAGGTCCTTGGAGGGTGCCACGTGCACCCGCAGTCTCCCCCGAGGCACCGTGTCTTCTGGGCACCTTTGGGAGCTGTGTGCGAGCACCGTGACCATCCTATAAGGAGAGCACTGTGGCCGGTCACTCCTTTCTCCACTCAGCTTGTCCTCGTTGATCAGAAAGTTCACGGACCATCTCTGTGGCCTTGGCCCACTGACACGTGCGGTGCAACCAGCCTCGGGGCCCCAGCGTAGTGCTGGTGCGTCACTGTCCTGATGGAGTGCCTGCAGCACCCAGCTTCCCGGCCACAGAGACCCTGTCCTCCTTCCTGGGGGGAGGCAGCTGGTTTTGAACTGATGCATTGGAGAGCCGGGGCACCTGTGCAGGACTCCATTTTGGCTGGGGTGGACACAGTGCCTGAACTCCCAGCTCAGAGCGCAGGTCCCAACGCCACTGCGTCTCTTCACTGACGACGACAGTCCTATGGACTGCCCTGGGTTGGGCGCGCGCGCGCGCGTGTGTGTGCATGCGTGTGTGTGTGTGTGTGTGTGTGTGTGGGTTGAGGGAGGGTTTCCGGGCTGGTCTAGGTTTGTGCAGTCTTTTGTCATTGGCTGCCTGCTCTCTTACCGGGCACCTGCCCTGAGTAGCCACACCTCTGCTGCTCCTGCTGTGGGGCCCAGGGCTCCAGTGTGACCCGGCGGGCGGAGGTGTCACTGCCCTCAGTCCAGGCGAGCCATGGCAGCGTGCAGGCCGAGTCTGTGGTCTGAGAGCCCCTGATGGCAGCCTTCTCTGATAAGCTGCTGTTTATCATGTGAACTGCCCTGGGGTGGGGGGGGGGCAGGTAGTCATCTGTTTGCCCCAGCAGGTAATTAGCGCAGCCAGGCACTTCTCTGCTGCCTTGCTCGTGAACGCTCCCCGAGTGGGGCATGTCTCCCACACCTTCCTCTCTGGGTACAGGGAGAAGACACCCTCTCAGAGCCCCAAGAATGTGTCCTTCAGCAGTTCCACACTAGCTTTGGTCTTTCCCCTGTACTATGCGGTGACAGCACAGGAAACCTGGGTCACCCCAGATGTGGATCTGGGGAGAGAAGTCTCCTCAGTAGGGATGCTAACTGGTGCTGTTGGCTGTTCCAGTTCTGTGTCACATGGATGGCCACAGTAATCCCAGAGTGACCAGCTTGTGGGCAGTGTCAGACCGGGACGCTAGGCCTGTGTGTGGCTCCACACAGCACTCTGCACACCAGCTGACGCACCATGTGTCGTGGCAGGCCTGGTGGACAGCTCGGTCCTCTTCAGCACTGCTCAGCCAGCAGTCAGCTTGCTTTCCACACCGAGAAAACCCTGCTCCTCGCCTGCAGACGTGAAGGAGGGGCCCCGTGAGCAGACGTGTCCCATCACCAGACGGGGCAGGTCTGAGCTGGGCCACACGCCGGGCTGTGTCAGGAAGAGTTTGAGCCACGCTGGCACAGTCAGGTGGTTTTGGTTTTCTTTCTCCCAAACTGAGTTGATTTCCTGAGTTCATTGTGAGGCTTTTAATTGTATCTTCAGTACAAGTATCTTGATACCTGAAGATAGTTGTCCCTTTATAATATAAATAAATGATCTTCCTCCTATACTTCCTGCCTCATCCTGAAGAAAATTTCTGGTCCCTTCTTGGTCTTTCTATGGCTAATTCCCATAAAACCTCTATTTTACATGGGATTGCTGAAGCCACTGTATGGCCACACTCCACTGTGACCCTGACAGCGGGCACAGGAAAGCTGCCACGCAGCTGCAGTGGGTTCTGTCTCCCCGTCAGACTGCGTTTCTGCCTTGGTGCACCTGGGTGCGCCTGTTGTTCCTGGCCCACACATCTGCCGTCTCAGGTGGAAGTCTCAAATAGGTTGATGGGTCACACTGGGCAAGGTGACATCTGGACTGGGGCCCGGGACTGCCTCAACAGGGTCCTTGTGGCTGCCTGGAGCCTGGGTGGCTTTCAGCAATTCAGGGACTCAGCAGCGTCACAGCAGACACAGGGCTTGTGGTGTTGCTGCCGAGGGTGGACGTGGCCTCGGATGAAGCTGGCTTAGCTGCTGCTGCCGCCAAGGCCCAGCCAGGCACTCAGGGCTCTGCTTGTCCTGCGTGTGCTGTGGCCGCTCTGGTCACGCTCAGAGTGTGTGGGAGAGTCTCTGTCCCATCCGTGAATCACAGACTTGGGCCTCCATGCTGCCGTGACCAGGAAGAGTTCCCTGTGGCTCCTTGGTCATCCCCTCCAGCTGCACTGGCAGAAGGGACAGTCCCCCTGGATTTCCTGCTGCCCTGCGTGGCTGGTGGCTGGGTGCTCACCACTTCACGAAGCCCCTGAGCCTGCTTCAGAGAGGAGGCAGCCTGAGTCAGGGCTAGCACCTGGCCTGCCGGCTGTGAGCGAGCTGGGCGCCAGCATGCTTTGCCACCCTTTTTCAGTTTAGAAAATGCTCTGTAAAAACGTAGCTTCTCAGCAGCTTTCCTGAAAATGCAGGGTTGACTGGCTTTCTAATCACTACAGCTGAATGTAGCCCTCCCCTCCAATCAGAGGGACCTGGCACAGCCTCCTGTGATCATGCATTATTACAGAGGACAGAAATTTCTATCAGGTTAAAGTTGAATTTTCCTTTTAGTACAGAAGTAGTACAGATCAAACCTGTTATGAAGTAAAAAGAAAATCTTTATTGTTGTATGCAAATGTATTTGTAAGTAGTATTTGAGCTACAAGTGCCAGTGCTGATTTTACTCATCAGTGTAGACGTGACGGGTTTGACCTGGATTTAAACGAGGGCTAAGGCTGTTTCCACAGCCCCCTGACCCGCACCTCCCCACCCCCCGCCATCCTGGCTGTCACTGCAGGCTGAACACGGAGAGCCAAGTGGGCACTGACCAAGGCCTTTCCCACAGACGCCCTTGGTTCTGCCGGTGTCTGGGGAGGACGGTCAGTGTCTGGGCAGTGCCACTCCATCAGAACACCCTGTCCAAGAGGTGATTCTCCTTTCTGCCAGGGCTGCTCTTAGGTCGGCTCCTCTGAAGTCAGGACAGGGGTCTCTTAAACTCTGTGTTCTTTTCAAGCGAACGATGGAAACTGGCCAACGCTGAAACAAAACGTTAGCCCTTCAGTGAAAGCGACGCAGATCACCAGTGTGGACTGGAAGGACTCGAGCATGGAGGGGCCTCTCAAGCAGGGGACCGTCTCCAGCCAGCCCGTGCCCTTGTCAGCTCTGGGAGCCCCAGAGAAGCTGGTAGGCTGTTGTCGTGACCCCTGTGACACACACCCTTAACCATGTCCTTTTTTGCTCTCGTCTTCATCGAAGGGTAGGGGGGTCACGAGGCAGATCACTCCCCTTCGTGTCCAAACTCAACCCAGTCGGAAGGAGTGTGTGGGCCCTGAGCACTGGGCAGTGGGCCGGTGCAAAGGCCTTTTGATCAGGGCTGTCCTGTTGGGGATAGGCGACAGCCCTGCTGTGTTTGATCCCCAGTGTGCCCTGTGCCTGGTCACAAGCCAGTTTGAAGGGTGACAAGTCCTACTTTGCATTCTCTGTGACTGGATGGAAATATGCTTAACTTTTCAAAGGATAACTGTGTTTTTCTCCTTAACGTCTCAATTTAGGGCCTCGAGATGGGTAAAATGCCGCCCCCCGCTCCTGGTGTCAGCAAGCAGCTGCCTCCGAGCTATGGGACGTACCCAAGTCCTGCACCCATGGGTCCAGGATCAACAAACTCCTTGGAAAGGAGGAAGGAGGGCAGCTTGCCCAGGCCCAGTGCAGGCCTACCCAGTCGGCAGAAACCTGGCCCGCTGCCCGCCATGGGCAGCGCCCACCAGCCGGGCTCCTCCCAGCAGATTCAGCAGAGGATTTCTGTGCCTCCAAGTCCCACATACCCGCCAGCGGGACCACCCGCATTTCCAGTCGGAGACGGCAAACCCGAACTCCCGCTGACCGTGGCCATTAGGCCCTTTCTGGCTGATAAAGGCTCAAGGCCACAGTCCCCCAGGAAGGGACCCCAGACAGTGAATTCAAGTTCCATATACTCTGTGTACCTCCAGCAAGCCACACCACCTAAGAATTACCAGCCAGCAGCGCACAGCACCGTAAATAAGTCAGTTAAAGCAGGTACAGTGGGTTTGTACTCTCCTTGTGGGGCCAGGAAGTTATACTTTTACTTAAGAAAATGCCAGTCCGTGTCCTCACATGGGGGCCATGTGCTATTCAGGGTCAGACTTGATTCTTAGGGAAGGTGTGGCCACAGGTGTCGTGTGAGGCGGGGGTGATGGAGGAATGCACAGAGCGCTTGTATAGCTGCACGGCCGCGGGTCTGACTTCTGTCCACGCGCCCAGGAGCTCCAGCTCCAGGAAGGGCGAGACTTTGGAGTGTTCTCTTTCTGCTGCTTCATGGTGACTTGTGCAGGAGCTGTCCCGGGAGCTTGCGGGGGCTATGCCCGGACCTGCCATAGCTGGCTGAGCCAGACCCCTGGGGCGCCCATGCAAAGGGGTGTCTGCTGCTTTGGGCATCTTCACTGGAGCCCGCAAGGGAGAACAGTCCTGATTTGGGTGAGGGGAGATGGACCCTGGTGGCCAAGGTGTTCTAGGAAGGCAGGTCGGAGAACGGGCCCAGGTTCCACGCCTACCGAGGTCAGTGGCGCTTCTGACCCAGACCTGCCCGGTGGGTGTGGGCCGGCCTTCCTCAGACATTCCTGGACACTCGCCGCAGCTTCCAGACTCATAGCCCAGGGGATCCTGCAGGTGCCTGGCTACCTCGTGCCTAGAAGCCTATAGGCCAGGCCCTGGCCTGTGCTGGAGAGCTGGAACCTGTCTCTAGAGCCCCTGGGCCCCTGCGGACCCTGCTGTCCGACTCGGCCTATGTTTCATGCCGTTCCACTTTGTCTGATGGTCAGGTGCCTGTTCAGAGGTGACATCTTTTTCCTTGGCCGGAAAACAAGGAGGGCGGGTTTGGGGCAGGGAAGCCAGGTCCACTGCCTTTTAAAGTTTCCCTTTGTAGAAGCTCCAATTCTGGAATCCCAAATGCAAAAACAGCAAAGGTAGACATTCCACCTTCCCAAAGGGTCACTGAGGCTTCTTGAACAAAGGGCTTGCTTGGGCTTTAAGTCGGGGCTCACCAGCCGGGCCGTCTCTCGAGTAACCAGGGGTGCTCAGTGACAAGACCCCAGGTCCAGCAGGGCACTCACGTTCCTGTCCTCCGTGTCCCCTGCAGTGTACGGGAAACCTGTCTTACCCTCTGGCTCAACGTCTCCGTCGCCACTGCCGTTTCTTCATGGTTCTCTTGCCACGAGCGCATCGCAGCCCCAGCTGCCTGCAGAAAGTGCTGAGAAGGAGCCCGAGCAGGACAGCCCGGCCCCTCCCGGGGACGGCACCGCAGGCACCATGGAAAGCCTTCCCCGGCCACTCAGCCCCACCAAGCTCACGCCCATCGTGCACTCCCCACTGCGCTACCAGAGCGACGCTGACCTGGAGGCTCTGCGCAGGAAGCTGGCCAACGCGCCCCGGCCCCTGAAGAAGCGCAGCTCCATCACCGAGCCCGAGGGCCCCGGTGGGCCCAACATCCAGAAGCTGCTCTATCAGCGCTTCAACACCCTGGCTGGCGGCATGGAGGGCACCCCCTTCTACCAGCCCAGCCCCTCACAGGACTTCACGGGCACCCTGGCTGACGTGGACAATGGGAACACCAGCGCCAACGGGAACCCGGGAGAGGCCAGCCCCGCCCAGCCCATGGCTCCTCTACCCACCGGGTCTGCTCCCGCCTCAGACGCCAACGACAACCAGCTCCCGTCCCCTGAGCCAGAGGGGCTCACCTGTCCCCAGACCACACGCCAAACAGCCGAGCCTGCCGAGGACGACAACAACAACGTGGCCACAGCCCCCTCACCGGAGCAGGTCCCCAGCCCGGGGCCCGAGGCCCCGTCTCCAGGGGAAGAGCAAGTCCCTCCGTCACTCCCCCCTGTCATGCCCCGGCCAGCAGCTTCTACGGTGGGTGTGGTCCTTGGCCACGGCCACCCGGTGCCTGTGGAGGACCTGCCTGTGTAGCTGTGTGGTGGGTGTGGGGGTCTCGGCAGACTGGTCTCCACCCTTTGTGTCAGGCCTGGGGGACAGTGGCTCAGCACACCAAGGGGCTCTGCAGGACAGCACAGGGCTGCACAGCTCATGCTGCAGGGCCCAGCCAGGGAGACCCAAGAAGGCTTTCCTGAGGAAGGGAAGCTGCCGCTGGAACCTGGGAGGAGGCAGCGAGGGGGAGAACCTTCTAGACAGAAGCCTCTGGTGGGAGGTCAGTGTTGATGGAGCAGAGAGGGGCTGGGAGTCCCTCGCAGCTGGTGGGGAGTAGCTACCCACCTGAGGCTGGATGTAGTCACAAGGCCCAGATGTCACCCAACTGGCTGCCTGCTCTCCCTGCTGCTCCAGAGAGGCTGGGGCTTCCGTCCCAGCCCCTTCTTCTCCCCAAGAAGGGCTCGTGGGTGAGTCCCCTTTAAATCAAAAGCCTGCTTCCTCTTCACAGAGCAAACGGACCAACCTAAAGAAGCCTAACTCAGAGCGCACGGGCCGTGGGCTGCGTGTCCGCTTCAGCCCGCTGGCGCTGCTCCTGGACGCTTCCCTGGAAGGAGAGTTTGACTTGGTGCAGAGGATCATCTACGAGGTGAGCTGGGCAGAGCTGCCGCCCCTGCGCTCCCCCGACTCCCCTGTCTGCAGGGCGGAGCTCACACACCCTGTGTCCCAGGTGGAAGACCCCAGCAAGCCAAATGACGAAGGGATCACCCCCCTGCACAATGCCGTCTGCGCTGGCCACCACCACATTGTGAGGTTCCTGTTGGACTTCGGTGTCAATGTGAATGCCGCGGACAGCGATGGCTGGTGAGCCCCTCCCACTGTGCAGAAGGACACGCAGAGTCTAGACCACGGGGTGCGTGGGAGGGGGGACCAGGGTGCTGCCTTCCCTCTGTGCTTCCTCACGTCAGCACAGCTTTGTTCTCTGGAAGCTGTTGTTGAAAGCACAGCTGTGGTTGCTCTGGTGCCCAACTGTTAACGTGGAAGCTGAGTGTTCTGTAGCTGCAACTCTCGGCTGCTTGTGAACAGCCGGGTCATCTGTGGTCGGCCTTAGGCTTGTGTGGGCCGCTGCGGGGCCTCGTGCTCCTGGGTGGGCTGTGGCCACCTTCAGGCGGCTGTCTGCTCTGCTGTGTTGGCACACCTGGGTCTTGAACTGGTAAAACACACGTAACCTTCACCGTCGTAGCCACTGGAAGGAACGCGTCAGCAGTGGGCAGTCCCTTCACACTGTAGTAGGTGAACATCTATTTTACAGACCCCCCTCAGGAGCTTACAAGAGGCCAGGACAGTTCAGTAGTAGAAGTCACACCACTAAAGGGACAACACAGAACGCAGGGGCACTGAGGCTTAGTGTGGCCCTGGTCGCCTCCAGCAGCCACACAGCGCCTTCACCTCCCGCCCCTTGCAGGACGCCACTGCACTGTGCCGCCTCCTGCAACAGCGTCCACCTCTGCAAACAGCTGGTAGAGAGTGGTGCTGCCATCTTTGCCTCGACCATCAGTGACATCGAAACCGCCGCGGACAAATGCGAGGAGATGGAGGAGGGCTATATCCAGTGTTCCCAGTTCCTGTACGGTACGTGGGCCCCGGGCCTCCTGGCTGCAGTGTGACATGCACCACGCCACTGCTGGGCAGCGCCCAAGCTTACCTTCAGGGGTCGGTCACACTGTCCGCAGGCTTGTTCCTGAGGCTTGTCTGAAAACCCATGTCGGCAGAAGCGCCTCCCCTGTTTCTGTGCGGAGGCTGCCCCTCTGGGCTGCGGAACTGGGTGCACGGGTGGCGGGCAGCACCGTCTGCATGCCTCCCCTGGGAGGTTCCCGGGAGCTGCGGCAGGGCCAAGGGCGTCCAAGAACAGGCCAGGGCGGTGACCGTGGTGAGTGGGGCTCGTCAGCTCTTAGTGAAGCTGCTGCAGTTGGCTCAGTCACTTGGGGGGCTGGAGCGGCTGTGGACAGGAACCTGTGGGCCCAGCCCTCAGTTAGACCCTAGAATAGGCCCCGCCCCCTCGGCTCCAGCTGAGCACAGAGGCGGCAAAAGCCTGGGGAGGCTCGTTTGACAGACAGTGGCCTCCGCATTGGGAGGAGGGCAGTACCTGGGTCACCAGCATGCCTGGCCTTCTGTGGGATCCCCACAGTGGTTCCCAGGCATGGACTGACCCCTTTGCTGCCGTTTGTGAGCACTTCCTGCCCTCCAGTAGCCACTTCTTTCTTTAGTTGCTGGCTTTGGGAAGTTTGTTCCAGGTGGGGGTTGTTTCACCCTCATACATGCCTTTGGGAACAAAGTCCCTTTGCCTCTGGACTTAGAACCTCCGTGGCAGTGCTCTCCCGCTGGGGCCTAGAACAGCAGGCCATGGGCAGCGCTGGGCCTGGCTTCTGGCCGGGCTGCCCAAGCAGCATGTCCGTCTGGTCCTCCGGGGGGCTCTTGGCAGCCGCGCCCTCAGAGAGCTGACCGAGTGCTGTTTCGTCCCAGGGGTGCAGGAGAAGCTGGGTGTGATGAACAAGGGCATGGTGCACGCTCTGTGGGACTACGAGGCCCAGAACAGTGACGAGCTGTCCTTCCACGAGGGAGACGCCATCACCATCCTGAGGCGCAAGGACGAACATGAAACCGAGTGGTGGTGGGCTCGGCTCGGGGACCGCGAGGGCTACGTGCCCAAAACCCTGCTGGGGGTGAGCACCCTGTTCAGTGCTGCTGCTGCACACCTGCCTTCTGTACCTGAAGTCAGCACGCCAGGCAGAGTGTGGGGTCACATCCTACTGGGGGGCCGGGGCAGGGGACTGCCCTGCCCCACGCCTTGGCAGATGGGTGTGTCTGCTGAGTCGGCCCCCGTCCGAGGCTGCCATCTTGCCCCAGTCACAATGCTCCGAAGCCCAGAAAAGTCCTTGCGGGGGGAGGGGTGCGAGCCTGCGGCCAGCCCTGTGGCCTGTCTGGGCCCACACCAGTCCTGCAGCTGCCACGGCCTCGGCGGGGCTGGCCAAGCTCTCACTCCACAAACGCAAACATTGTACCTGGCCAGGCACCTGCCTAGGGGGGACAGACCATGACAAATGCTATAGGTGGCACCCAGTGCTATGAGAAGAAGGGGTGCGGACTGGGGTGGAGGTGGTGCAGCTGTTACGGGGTCGGGGAGGGTCTCGGGCTGACAGCAGGCTGGCCCTGGGATGCTTGCTGTGTCCTCCCCGTGTCCTAATGCGTTCTCCTGGCTCCCCAGCTGTATCCTCGGATCAAACCCCGACAGCGAACGCTCGCCTGAGCCTCCCGTTGGAGCACCGCAGCGCCGGCCATCACCGAGGAGCCGCTGAGCAGGCCCTGCCGCTGCCGGGGAGGTGGGGGCTAGAAGGGCTCCCGTGGTGCTCACGGCAGCAGACGGCCCACGACATGAAGCTCTGCAGGCTCTAGGTGAGGCTGGGTCTCCACTGTCACCTCCGAGGACTGAATTCGCCAACTACTGTAAATCCAAATAAATGCCCAGCTTTCTAAACTGCCCCTGCTGCCAATAGAAGCCCTAGACTTAATCCCTGGTTGGTTGCCAATGAAGACAAATGCCCTTACTGACTCGCCCCGCGGCCCCTCCTTGTTCTCCATGTCACTCACCCAACAGCGAGGCTGCGCAGCTGCTGTGGGGCCACACCCCCGCGGGAACCCTGCCGTCTGTCACTGCACGTCACAGAAACCCGCCATCCTGTCCCTCCACGCCCACATTTCTCCCTTCCGTTACCAAAGGCGGCCTGTAGGGAAACTCCTTTCCAGTGGTGGTCCTGGTGCAGGGGCTCAGCTTCCTGCTCCGGCTGGCGGTGCTGGGCTGGACTTCCAAGTCCCTGGGCAGGAGGACCCTTAAGACCAGTGGCCTGTGGCCAGGAGCCTCAGCACAGCACTGTCCCTCCTTTGCTCACAGCTGCCTTCTCTGCTGCCTCTTGCTGCCCAGGCGATTCTTAACCCCTCACAGGGCCGCCACTGCTGGGGGCAGTGCAGGCAGACCCTGCGGCCCAAGGAGCCTGAGGTCAGGCTTTCGGGGTGGCACAGATGTGGGGCTCCTGCTGCACGTCAGGAGGGGCAGGGGTGGGGCACGAGGGTGGGGCTCAGCCTCCCCAGTCACGGCCAGCCGGGACGCCCTCATCTCTGTCCTGTTCCGTACTTAGAGCAAGGAAGGCCCCCGAAGTTAGATGTATGCACTGGCTTTTATACACCACACGTATTTTTGACTAGACCATTCAGACTACCAGGATGACATTGGAAATGCTTTTTCTCTCATGAAAGTCCAGCCCGTGGGCTTTATTTTCCACGTATGAGTCTGTATGCTGAGTGTAAATGTGTGTGTGGAGCCCTTGCTGTAGTGGGTGCCCTTTGAGCACTGACTGTGCACAGTGGTGACGACGGAAGCGCACGCCCGGATGCTGTGTGAGTGTGCGCAATAAACCGCTGTCTCCCGCCGTGGCTCCGAGTCCTGTGTTGTGCAGCTGGGGCGGAGCCCTCGCAGGGATGTCACTGGTCCGGACACAGTGAGGCAAGGCCTGGTTCGTATTTTCAAAATAGGTTTTAATCAAGCTGTATATACAAATTGTTGTACAATTATTTTAATAAAGTGAAATGGTCAGTGAAAAATACAAAACACAAGGCTGGCTCCTTCCCCGTAGTGAAATATCAAAGGTTTGTTCGTAGCCCCGAAGTAGTGCTGTGGGGACGAGTCTGTGGGCCGGGCTGGGCCTGCTGCAGAGTGGACTGCCCGAGTGCCCGCGGCCCGGACCGTCCCGTGGAAGGGTTAGTGGAGCGGGGGCCAGAACCTGCTAGTGAACCCGGCACTCAGAAACATGGCAGCGGTTACGCTAGAAACGTTAGCGGTAGTGTAGCTGGGTCTCTCCCACCCAGTGACGTGTCAACCAGAAAAGACAGGTACCAAAGCGGGAAGCTGTCCGGAGTGTTAACGAACAATGTACGTATTGCACTAGGCAAGTGAACATGTCTCCTTCTCCAAAGTCACGCCGTCTTCCCAGCACGCAGGGCATCGGGGAGCACGGAGAGTTGGCTCCACCATTCCAAGCAGAGGGGCCGGCCTGCGTGCAGTTACTGGTCCCGAGATTCGTAGAGGAGTTTGGCGGCCTGCAAGGTCACCAGAAACAGAGAAATGTGATTGGCCCTGTGCCAGGCTGGAGCTGGGGTGGACACCCCCCCAGCTGGGTGGGAGGCAGGGCCCGCCCTGGGGAAAGTGGGCCTGCTCTCAGCAGGAGGGTCCAGCCTCCTGCCCACCCGGGAGCCTCAGTACCTTGTGCATGGCCGCCAGCCACGCCATGGACTGCCTCCTGCTGGCATTTGCATCCTCCCCAGCAGTCAGCTTCAGCTGCGTCACGCCCTCTGATCCTGGTGCTGAGCACTGCAGGGACATGCCTGTGGCCCTTGCGGTGCCTCCTGAGGAGGGAGACGGGTACACAGGCTGAGCTGCCCCCAGCCCAGGTGTGGGAGCCAGGGCCCGTGCTCAGGAGGCACCCAGTGAACGTGAGCGCATTGGGCCTTCTGGTAGACACCCAACCCCAAGTTCACAGGATGAGAAAGGGAGTCTCCTGGCCTAGGGGCCCTGGGACAAACAAGTCACGTTATGCCACTGAGAGCCAAGAAATGCAGCTGCACCTCCTGGGTATAGGGTTCCTGCCGCCAGGAAGGCTGACAAGGCAGCTGCGGGCTCCAGCTACACCTGCCTGTGCCTGGGCAGAGACCAGGCGGTCACTGCCACCCACACGGAACACCAGAGGCACAGCCGAGGGGCCTGACCATGCAACGCAAGGCTTAGCACTGCAGAAGCAGAGTGCTACCACCCAAGTCATCAACCCAGGGGGCCGGCCACCATTCCACTCAGCTCTTACCAAGGTGCCACATGGGATGGGCCTGCTGGGACACTGCCCATCTCGGCCAGGACCAGGTACTCAATGACAGTGACACACTTCGAACACTGGCTCTGAGAGCCACTGCTCAGGTCAGAGGGCAGTGACGGTCAGGAAAGCCTCGTGGAGAGCGGGCCCCACAGTGCTGACTTGGTGACAGAAGGGACACTGTGTGTGAGCAGGAATCACCTCTTGGTGCCACAGACCAGCGGAGGGAGCTCACTCTGGCTGAGAGGCCTTCCCAGCCTGAAGCTACCACAGCTGAAGTGCCGCCCCCAGGGCCTGGAGGGCCTCCTGAACTCCCAGCCCCAGCCTCACCGCTGCCTCCGTGTCACGCCGGCTTGTCCCTGACCGGGCTCTGTGCAGGGGTCCCCCATGCTCTGCCCACCTGTCAGGCTTATTGGCACACGGCCCCTGTCCACTCCTGCTGCTTCCACACACTGCAACAGCCTGTCTGTCCAGCAAAGCCAATTACAGTTACTACCTGGCCCTCGACAGGCCAGTGGGCCGCTCCCCTGGCTGTCTTCAGCTCAGGGAACTACCCTGCGCCCCACTCCCATGGGGACACTGTGGCGGGGATTATGGTTCTGAGAAAACTCTTGGCAGAGCAGGGCTCCCCGGGCTCCCTGAAGGCCACAAGGGGCTGTGCAGCGCCAGACGCCCCTGCCCAGGGTCCTGCCGGGAAAAGAGCAGAGGCTTCTGGAGGCCAGCTGGGGTGGCAGCCTGGCCACCTGGGCTGACCCCAGCCTCTGCATCAGGGCCTGTTCAACTGCCAGCACGCGTGTGTAACCGAGGGGACAGAGGTTCTGGAGTGCTGGCCCGGACAGCTGCCTCCTCTGGACAGAGTTGGGGAGCCTGGGAGGCCGCAGAACATCTCCTGGAGGAGGGCAGGGGGCCAGCCTCAGGGCAGGAGGGTGCTGCGAGGGCCGCCCACACCCTGCTCCCCATCACCCCGGGCTCGCTGCTCAGGGACAGCAGCACAGACAAGATGTTGTGAAACTGAGTGACGCTGCCCCTTCGGTTCGTCAAACAACGAGCACGTCTTCCGCCGGTGTTTCCACTCACGTTGGACACCCGCGTCTCCAGTCCTCTCAAACCACCCCAAAGATGTGAGCCAGCGTTTCACCAGGCCCTTGGCGGGGCTCCCCACCCCCCGGCAGAAGCAGAGAAAGGGGTGCAGGGCGTACAGCATGCTGGAAAGAGTGAGGCTGACCTTCAGAGGTGGGCTGGCTCCCCGGGAGGCTGGTGTAAGTGTGAGTGTCTGTCTCTAGTCGGAAGGTAGGCAGGCAGGAGAGGACAGTCAAAGCCCAGCAGAAAACAGGAAGCAAGACAGGTAAGTCCCGTGAGCTTCCAGTGGAAGGACAGCCAGAGAGGCACGAGGTTTAGTTGGAAAGACACACACTGGCTCAGCGCTCTGGGAGCTGGCCAAGGAGAGGGACAGGAACTTGGCTGGCGCAGGCCCTGACCAGTGCAGGGAGGGCCCACCAGCTACACTCCGGCCACGCTGGCAGCCCCAGGGGTGCCAGCTGCAGGGGGAGAGCCCCTGTACAGCCTGTGCTGGCAAGCCTTCCTCAGCATGCACGTCGGGTCCCCTGTCCACCTGGCGAGCTCCTAAAGCCACCTAGTGAAGCCAGCCCACCAAGGACAATAGGCTGAGCACCCAGCCTCGGGCGGCCACCTGGCCTGTTCAGTCCAGGGCAGGCCTGCTCACCTGCAGGTAGGGAGCCTTCTGCAAAGGTCTGCACGGTCGAGATGTGTGCAATCTCAATCTCGTGGTGGCCGTCCCCATCCAGCAGCAGGAACCTGTCAGACAGAGGGCGCCCACTCACGTTACCCGCAGGCCCCAGGGGACAAGCTGCCAGGGCAGGCGGACTCTGCCTCTCACCTCTGGTTGCTGGAGAGGCGGCAAACCATGGTTTCTGACTTCTCTGAGTTCCCAAACGTTACCAGGAAGGTGGCTCCTTGGGGCACAGACGCAAGCATGAGAACACAGCCAGCCCCTCCCCCAGTCACCGCACCACCAGGCGCACAGCCAGGGACGTGACAGCCGGGCTCCAGGACCCCTTGCTGGGGCGGGAGGGCCCTGCGTCAGAGGCTCGCCTCGGAAGGGCCGGCCACCACGTCCTCCGCAGAGAGGCGCAGGGGGCGCCGACTCTCCGCCATGTGCTGTAGGAGCCGCCAGGCCAAGGCCCATGTGCAGGGCAGGCACACCCCCCCCCCATAGCCTGAGGAGCAGGAAGGCCAGCTGCCCCAGGCCCCAGGGTCCCGTGCAGGCCTGCAGGTCCCCACCGGCGAACCTCCGAGCTAGCGGCCCTCGCCCAGCAAAGGGAGACCAACGTTTAGGCCACGTGTGCGTCCGGAGAGGGGAGCTGGCTCCATGCCTGCCTCTGCAGGAGCTCGGGAGGTGGAGGGCCAGGCGGCCTCACGGAGCAGAGGCTGCAGGCACAGCCAGCCGCGGCCTTCGAGCCTCCCGCTTACCGCTCTGCAGCACTCTGAGCTGCTTGTCGTAGAACTCAGCCTCCTTGCGGGACACCAGGGCGCAGGCGCCACACTGCCGCACCGGGTCCACGAAGCACATGCGCGGCAGCGCCACCTTCTGGCCGCAGCACTTGTCGCAGAAGCACTTCCCACAGCGGCGGCAGTGGTGCTGGGGGCGGGCAGGCAGTGAGCGGGGACACACCCAGGGGCCTGCTGCTCGGGGCCAGGGTGCCACCTCTACACTGCACCCCAGCCTTGCTCAGAGCAGGGCGCTGCCCCGGCCAGTGCCCGGCAGGGTCATGGGTGCGCAGGCTGCATCTGGCTCCTGAGCTCTTGGGCAGGCAGCCCCCGGGAAGAGTGGACGTCTGTCTGTGCCCCACCCCCCACCCCGCCGACGGCCTCAGCTCACCTTTCTGGTGAGAAAGTCGAACTTGGCATCACACTGCATGCATCTTGGGCACTAGAAGAGAGGGGACAAGCATCAGAACCCGCGCCGAGGATGCCGGCATTCGGGCCAGCGGCCCTGCTTGCAGCGGGCCCACTTCAGAGTCCAGCGGAGCTCAGTGGGCAGGCACTCCCTGCGGGGGCTGGCAGTGTGACCTCGGCAGAAGGACAGCTGTCAGGGCTGGGCCTCATCGGGCCTCACCCCGCAGCCCAGCACCCGGCGCCAAGTCTGAGCTTTGCAAGATAGCCAAACCAAGGTCCTCTCCTTTTCTCTGTGCTCCTCAGCAGCTCAGTTCTGGACGTGGCCCTCCCGGCCCCTCCAGAGCCACCTGCGGTACCCCCGCTGGCCTCAGGTGCCGGGTATCCACTCACCTTGCTGCCACTGCTGCTTGCGCCCAGCCCTGCCTGCCCCCCCTTGAAGGCTGCAGTGGGGCAACGGAACACCCTCCCGCTGGCTGGTCCCTGGTTCTCACACTAGACTGTTTCTTAGGTTCCTCAAAAATAAATGCTGTAAGTCACAAAAGTCAGTTTTTTTAAATACACGGATTGATATATCTTTACTGAAAGTCCTTTTTAAAGAGTAAAGGCGTGACTCTGACAAACAAAGAATGAGCCTTCACTCCCGAGTAGTCACTGAGGGGCACACTGGGCTGTTGGAAACCCAGCTCCCGGGGACGGGTGCAGACTGGGCAGATGTCTGCGTCACAGTCAGCTCTCCACAGCGCGCAGGCTTCACACCACTCGGGGCGCGGCAGAGGCAGACCCTGGAGACCACTGCATCCGAGGAACTCGGGGGGACCCTCGGGTCCCCAGGACCCCACTGTGGCCTCTCGGCAGCAGGTCTGGGCAGCAGAGGACTGGGGGGCCCCTAAGGAAGCGAATTCGCCTGTGATCTGAGACCCCCCTTTAGTGTTCTGGGAAGCGTTCTTCAAAGAACCCCCACTCTGTGTGACTTGGCCAAGACTCACAGGTGCCACTCTGCACCTAGGGCAAGGCTGGAGAGACTCCCACTCTCCACCTGGCTGCGCTGAGTCCCCAGGCGCCCGACTCATCAGTTAACTGCTTCCTGCAGGTCCCTGAGCTGTGGCCACCTGGGCCGGAGATGCCGGCCTGGGGACGACGCAGCCCCCACTCCATTGTCAGGGCACAGCACTGCACCCCCACTCGCTCTCTTCTGCCTGACCTTGGAGCCCTTGGTCATTTGTGCCCACTGCTGTGGCAGTGCCCCTCCCCCCGCACCGGCCGCAGCAGTGGGCACAAATCCCCCCCGCACAACCCCTGCAAGGAGCCTGGGGAATGATATCTGCACTGTCGTCTGGATTTGCTGTTTCATTTGACCCGCTTGCGCACTCTTCCCCCCAGCTCTGCACCACCCCACCATCGTCGTGGGAGACGCCCAGAGTGGAGGACGAGAAGAAAAGGGGTGCACAGCTGCACGGGTGTGTTTCAAGGACAACACTGTTTTGGCTGCTTGTGACCAGTCCTCAGGGCACGAGTGCAGAAAGCGGCCCCTACGGGCACTTTGACGGCAGTCTGTCTCACAGCCCCCGAGCGGTCCCAGGCTCCTCCTGCCCAGGCATGTGCCCCGACTGGGAATCGAACCAGTGACCTCCCTGCTCCACAAGTGCCTGGGGGCAGAGACCACATAACCCTCTGGGTTCACACTAGAGAAGAGATCCCCAGTCCCTTCTGGCGCAGGAACCCCTCAGGCTGAAAGCTGTGGAAACTGGGCAGTAAGAAGCCGGGAAAATTCCTGGACGAG
Source organism: Micronycteris hirsuta (assembly GCA_004026765.1). Classification (NCBI taxonomy): domain Eukaryota; kingdom Metazoa; phylum Chordata; class Mammalia; order Chiroptera; family Phyllostomidae; genus Micronycteris; species Micronycteris hirsuta. The sequence continues at coordinate 42,223 of PVJI01007635.1, forward strand.
TGGAACGGGGAAACACGAGAAAATTAAACACAGCCAAACAGTCTGAGCAACTGACGGCCAGCTGGGGAACCACAAGACCTTATCTCCCCGACCAAGGGCACAGAGAGCAAACGGTTTGTGCCCCCCACCGAGAATACACAGCCTCCCTGGCCCTGAGCCACAGGTGTCTGGGGAGAGGAACGCTGATGCACAGGAGCCACAGGCGCAGGAACGAAGTGGCTGGCTCCCCGTCACCCCTCCCCTTACCCCCAACCGAAACAGCACATCTGAGCTCCCTAGGAATTTCCCCTCCCAAATCCCTGCATTTCCTCCGTGTAACTTGCCTCTGAAAGCTCAAGAGAAGGTGGGAGCCAAGGTTTTCCCTGAGAGGCCGCTACCTTCTCAGACTGCTAGCCTCTGAGATCAATAAAAGCACAATTAGAATCCGGCCCCTGCCCTGGCTGGCATGGCTCAGTAGATTGAGCGCTGGCCTGCGAACCAGGGGGTCGCTGATTCGATTCCCGGTTAGGGCACATGCCTGGGGGTTGCAGGCCAGGTCCTCGGTGGGGGGCGCATGAAGGGCAACCACACGTGGATGTTTCTCTTCCTTTTTCTCCTTCCCTTCCCCTCTCTCTAAAAATAAATAAAATCTTTTAAAAAATAAATAGATAAAAATTAAAAAGAAAAAATCCGCTCCCTGTCTCGGCTTTTCAGCTGAGTGATGATGGGCAGCAGGAGCCCTGGGCTCGATTGCCCTACATCTTCACCATGGACTCATGCAGACACACCCCCAGAATTCCCAACACTTTCAGGGATGTCCCCATGGGCCCAAGCCAATGACTTGCCCTGGGGTCAGGCACCTTGTGGCACGGCTGGCCTCGGACTGGCCCAGGAAGGCAGAGCCACGTGACAAACGGGTGAGCAAGTGTGAGCTCTGAGGGGGATGTTGGTCTGCACCCCTCCCGCCACTCCCCACCTAACTCCCCGCCCAGTCCACACCACCACAGACAACCTGCTTCAACCAAGTGGGCATCTCCATGCGGGGTCACCTCCCCGCACACGTGGCCTGAGGTCCCCCAAACACTAACGAGGCTGAGCACAGCTGAGTGTGTGCAGGGGGGCACTGCCAAGCGCGAGGCGAGCATGTAGCCCGCGCCCCACAGCCTCCTCTCTGGAGGGCACCCGCCATCCTTCCTTCCGACGGGGGAGTGAAACTTCTGTGGGGGAGGGGCGCGCAACACTGATCCAAGTGTTTCAACCCAACAAACAGTTTCGCAAGAGTTCTCCAGACAGCCTGGGCAGGGCTCCAGCCGCGCCCCACCCCAGCGCGGACTTCCACCAGGAAGGCAGGGACGAGCAAGGCGGGCGGAGGCAGTGAGCGCAGTCAGAGCTCGGACCCGCGGGGACCGGCTTCCGCGGAAACCAGGCGCCGCACGGCCGCACTCCCACACAGCTGCAAGGCTGCCCGGCAGGGCCAGAGGGAGAGAACGGGTCTAGAGAGGCTCCTGGGGGCGGCGGGGAGATGCTGACAGCCGCTGGCCTGGCCTGCAGGACCCCCCCACCTCCCACCCCCTGATGCCCGTCTGTCCCTGCTGAGGTTGCAGCCCCTCCCCCACAGTGGAAGAGACCAGTCGGCCTCCATCTGCACAGTCACTCACAGGCCTCCTTCCACATCACTTTGTGGTATTTTGATGTCCTGATAGTGACATCTGCCTTCTCCCTTCCTGTGGCTGTCAGGTGAACTCTGGGACATGTACTCATGAGAACAGAGTCACGTTCGCCCTTTTTCCCTTCGATTACCCTTCAGGAGCACAAACCAGGGAGGCACGCGAAGAAGGCAGGTCTGTGAGTTCAGAGCACAGATGCCGGGGCAGAAATTCAGGACAGAAAGGGCACACCAGGGTGACCAGAAAGCCAGTGGCCTGGCTGGCCCAGTGACCACCCACTCCCCATCATCACCCTGGTGGCCTGGTCTCTCAACTCTCAAAACAGCGAGTGCCACCTACCGAGTGCCACCTACTGCCAGGACTCCAGGCAGCAGGAGCGCGGGGGGGGGGGGGGGGGCGGGGACCTCAGGCGGCCCTGCCCCCACCAGCTGCCCCCACTTCAGGGCCGCTGCTTTCATCCCTCTGCAGAAAGGCGGCCGCTGTAGCAGACTCTCAGGCAGAGGGCTCCAAGGCAAAGTACTCTCAGAGGTCTCCGCCCTCCGACGGTTTCACTCACACGTGGGACGATAAACAAAGCGATGCGCAAAGACGCACACACAGAACTCCTCAGTAGGAACCACCGAAGGGCGGTTACTAGAGGGACCCGGACTGGGGGCCGGCCGGAGAGGGTACCGGGAGTCAAATTCACGTGAGGATGCGGGAAGGGGACTCGACTTCGGAGGGGAGCGCACAGTGGCGTAGCGTCCTGGTACAAAGCTGTACTCCCCGAACGTACACAGTGTTCTCAACCGACGTTACCCCAACACGTTTAACTTGAAAAAGTCAGGGCACTTCGATGTCTCTTAGACACGTCTGATTTACAGGAACGCGTGCGGTTCTTCTGCCCGCACCCTTCTGCCCGGCTTCATCGCTGGCAGATGACTGGCTGGAGTCCAAACCCACGGCGCCACACCAAAGGGCCTTCGGAAGGTGCCGCACCCACCCGCCAACAGGGCAGCTCCGGCCTCCCCGCCCAAAGCCCTGCAGCCGCCGCGCTCCTGCCCCGCCGAGCAGGCGCAGCTCCCTGGGCACGACGCGCTCCTGCTCCCCAGCTGGAGAGGGCGCAAACGTCTCCCGCGCCCCGCGCCCGCCCGGCACGCGGGGCGCCCCCCGCAGAGAAGGCTGTACGAGAAATAACTCGGGGCTCCGCTGAGTTTCCATCGCCCCACCCCAGCAGCTCAACCGACGTCGTGGAATTCACAGACGACCGCCAGTGGGCAAAGCCCGGGACGCGTCAGGAAAGGAGGGCCGTGCGAGGGACACCGAAACTTGGCGGCGGGGGGGAGGGGACTCTGAGCGTCCCGAGAGAGAGAACCAGGCAGGGGCGTAGCGCGCGGTCAGCGGAGCCCAGGGGCCACCCAGGGGCGCGAGGCAGGGTGCCTGAGGGCGGCCCCGAGGAAACAGGGGCCAGAGGAGGGGCGTCAGGGAGGCGAGGCGGGCACCGGCAGCGTTTGAGGTGTGCAGACCGGGATCCGAGGTGAGGACTGGGGCGCCGGGGCGTGGGCCGGGGTCCGGGCGCCGACGGGGTTCCCGGGCGCGGACTCGGGTCCAGCGTGCGAACCGGGGTCTGGGGCGCCCAGGCGCGGAAAGGGGGCTGGCGGGCGTCCGTGACCTACCTCCTTGTCCGGGACCCACGGCGGCTCCTCCAGGCCGAACGGGCTGCCGAAGGCACGGTGCTCGGGCACCATGCGCAGGCCGCTGGGCGAACGCACCAGCTTCTTGGCGTCGCTGCGGGCGGCCACCTCGGAGGACATGACGCGGCCACAGCGCTCGCCCACTGCTCTCACTCGGCCCTAGCCCCGCCAATAGCCCCGCCCTGACCGTGCGGCTGACAGCGCCCGCTTCCAATAGGCACGTTCGTACTGGAGCTCAGACCAATGGGAGTCTTGGATCCGCCCTGTCGTTGAGCTCTCCAGTCTGCACAAGGGCACCTCCCCTGCCACCCTACGGTCAGTCACCAATCGTCAGTGAGGGCCGGCCCAGGCACGCTCCGCCTCTGTCAAGGCTTCTGAGACTTTGGATTGGCCAGTACGATTGTGACGTAACGGTGCTTCCTCTCTGATTGGAGTATCCGGCGCGGGGCGCCTGGCATTCATTGGAAGAGGAGGCTGCGAGGCGGGACGGCGCGAAACGTGGAGCGCGCGCGAGGTGGAAACTGCAGTCTAGCGGGACCAAGGTGGGCCGCGGTTCAGGGGGCGGGGGGCGAGGCCGGGCGAGAAGAGCAGAGGGACAGCTGGGCACCGGCCCAGCGGGGCCCCGGTGGTGGGGAAGGGCCGGGGCCGGCGCGGCAGGACTCTTGAGCGGGGAGAAGGCTGTTGACTCGGCTGTCACCCCGCAAGGGTAAAGGAAGTCGCCCGCCGAGCCCCAATCTGGTCAGGACGGCAGCCCAGGGACCGCGGGGCGCAGGTGCCCCCGGACCGTCCGAGGTCGGGGTGTTTTAGAGGCGACAGGGCGGGTTCAAGGTGGTGGGTGGACAACCACTGAGACGGGCTGCGCCGTGGGAAGCGCAGGTGTGTGGTGGGAAGGTGGGCGCGCAGCGCTGCGCGGCCCATCCCGGCGGCCCAGGCCGGTCACTCGGACCAGGGGAGCCGCTGGAGAAGGGGCGTGTTCAGAGCTACGGGGCAGGATGGATAGAGGACGGACAGGGTGGCCACCCGAGTCACTGGTGAAAGCGCCCTCCCAGCACCCGCTGGGTGAAGGAGAGTCCCCACCCCTGCCCCCTCACGCAGCCGGGCTGCAGACGCTGGGCAGGGCAGCCTCTGGACGGCTCGGTTTTGCCGAGTGTGGATGAGCAGCCCCGCTGGATGGCTCACAAGCAGGCCAGGAAAGCTGTGGGCAGGCTGACACTGGTCAAGTGCTTAGGGCATGCAGCCCTGCCCTGAACAGCTGACCCTGGAGTCCCCCGTCCCACTGCTCCAGGTGGAACATGGGACCAGCCTACTGGCCGGGAAATGCCCTGGCTGGGGCTCCGGAGCCTTGTGCCCGGACAGGAGGCCGGCACTCTGAGCCCCAGCGTCCTCCTGCCCCACAGCTGCTTCCCAGTGTCAGACCAAGCTGCCCCAGCTCACGCTGTCGGTCCTGGGCGCGGCTATCCTCCCCGGGGCCAGCTCTGTGCCTCCCAGACTGGGCTGTGCATATGTGGGGCCCTGTCCTCGAAGCTTCAAAAACCAACCTAATGTCCAAGTCAGTGCAGCACCACAGACTGTGCAGCCCCCCCTCCTCCGCCCCCGAGGTGCTGGGACCTGGCACGTGTGAGCCCCGGCCGTGCTGGTGGACAGAGACCCCCACTTCAGCCTGAATGGTGCTGGCCTTGGTGTCTCCACGCGCCCTGCTGTTTTGGGGGCCGCAAAAGGAAAACAGAGAGGCTTGCAGGAGAGCTCCCGGTGACCCCAGGCTGAGTGCGTGGCAGCCCACAGGCTGGGCTTCCGTTGCCCTTCCCTGGGAGGAGGCCACCCTCACGTTGGGCAGACATAGTCTGTGTAGTCCTGCTGGGAGTTGCAGAGGTCCCGAGCCCCCCAGCATCCCGCGAGGTCCCAGGAGCACTCTCCCCAGGCTCCCCATGGAGACACGTTGAAGGGAAGTTAAAGTGGAGGGTGCAGAGACACTGCATCTGAGCCCAGTGCCATGGATCTGCGCCCCTCGGCCCTGGGGGGCAGGGGCCGGGGTCTCTCCCAGGCCTCAGTGCCTGGACTGAGCCAGAGGTCTCGGACCCCAAACAGCGCCTCTGACAGAGACGTTGCCACAGCCTTGCCCCAGGGGCGTCCCTGCAGAGTGAGGTGGACGGGGACACACACCTAGCTGCCGCCACCGCCCTGTGCCCCTCCCTTGGGTCACAGTAGACAGCAATCAGAGTGGAATTTGTGTCCTTGGAAGTTGCTCATCTGTCGCGTAGCGGGTGTCGCGGCAATAATAGTCAGGAGTCCGAATGCGGTGAGCAGCAGGGGACTCAGCGGACGTGACCGACTGAGCCCCGAACCGATTTGTCTCATCATGTTTATTGTGCTGTATCAGAACGTGCAAGCAGGATGGGGGCTGATTTGTTCCAGCTTGGCAATGTGCTTATCCAGCCTGCAAGGACACACATGCTTTTTAATAACTTCATTCATATTTGAGCAATTCCCAAGGACCCTGGAGGACACCCCCCCCCCCCCCCGCGGGAGGGACACTCTGTCTTTGGCGGCGTTCCGCATCCTCGCACACCGGGTCATGCAAGGACAGGGCCCCTCACACGGGCGTGTTTCCTACAGGATCCCTCCGAGTTTAACCCCGCCACACCACACTCATCTTTGTGGTCAGCCCCTGAGAGATGGATTTGGATCACTTGGAGCTGAACCCCAGAATTATCGCTGCGATGAGGAAAGGTATGCTTGTCGGTGTCGGTGTAAAGTGTGTGGGGGAGGGAACGCGCGCAAGGGGGGCCAGAGCAGGTTTACAGCTGTGAGTTCGTGCGTCCACTCTTATCACCCTGCTCGTTTGTGTTACAAGTGCAAACCTGCCTTTGCCCACCCGAGCGTGAACTTGGTGTGCACAGGCCCCGAGGTGGCCTGCCCGCCCCCCGGCCCTCCCCTCTGCGCCCTCTTCCCAGGGGGCCGCGTGGGATCAGGCGCCGCTGCTGGAACGCCGGCAGCGGGCTTTTTGGTTGTGTGTGTGTTTAACTGACAGCACTTTCTAAAAGTTAACTTTATTTTCATCGAAGTAGCAAACATCACGAGTCTCTAGTGGTTTTGCGCTTACCTCTGGGCCCCTGAATGCTGAGCCCATGACCCGTGACTGGTGATGGGGAGCAGCGGTTACGCAGGCGTCCTGCAGGGGAGGTAGGCGGGCACCCCACTGCCTCCCACAACTGGGACACCCCTGGGTCCTGCCAGCACTCAGGGCTGGGCATGGGGACAGAGGGGCCACCATGGAACCCAGGGCGGGGAGGACTGTGTCCTTTCTTGTACCATCTTTAGTTTTCCCCCCAAAGTTAGTGGCTGCCCCCTTTCCTCACATGCTGCACCGCCCGCCCCCGCCCCGCCCCCCGTGCCCCTCTCACCGAGCCTCCACTCCTCCCTGTGGGTCTGGCCAGCGCAGCTTTCCCAAACGCCCAGGGGGCAGATGGCTGGCCCACTTGTCTGTCTCCTGAGCAAGCATCACCAGCTCTGCCCATGGCATCCTGGGACCCCTCTCACACCCCGCCCCCCGTGGTCTCTGTTGGGGACGCTGAATGATCGCTTAATGGGGGAGCCCACGTGGGCCAGGGCCTGGCCAACCCCGTGCTCGGGCCCCGCGAGGGGCAGGGTCTCAGTGCTTATCCCCCGGCCGCGACCTCATTGGGCAGAGAACGTGTCGGCAGCTTAGCTTTCCCTGCCATCCAGCCTGACCCTGCTCGTCCTTTGTGAACTTGAGGTGGTTCCCGTAAGTTTGGGTTAACGCTCCCTTATGCTAAGCTATTTATCCCATTTCTGTTTTGTTGTTGTTTTCTCTTTTTGCCGTCTTCTGATTGGCTGGATATATTTTAGTGTATTTGTTATTCTTTTGTGTTTTTTTAAGATTTTATTTATTTATTTTTAGACAGAAGGGAAGGGAGGGAGAAAGAGAGCAAGAGAAACATCAATGTGTGGTTGCCTCTCACGTGGCCCCCACTGGGGACCTGGCCTGCAACCCAGGCATGTGCCCTGACTGGGAATCGAACCAGCGACCCTTCAGTTTGCAGCCCACACTCAATCCACTGAGCTATACCAGCCAGGGCTTCTTTTGTTTTTTTAAGTCCTTGCCAAAGGACACGTTGACTGATGTGAGAGAGAAACATGGACCAGTGCTGTCCCGTACACACCCAGCCGGGACTGACCCTGCAGCCTTTCGGAGTGCGGGGCGCCCCAGCCAGCATGCCTCTCCTTTCCACGAGTCTACGCTGATCCGAGCCCGGAGCTTGTTCACTTAACCCCCGAGTGACCAGGCCCTTCGGACACGTCACCCTGACCCTCCCCACCTGCGGGCGCCCACTAGCCATCCCTGCCGTCTGCCGCCCCCGCGGCCGTCCTGGCTGGCCGGCACAGTGGCTGTTTGTGGGGTTTGGGCAGCTTTCCTTCCAGTACCCCTCCCTCACGTGTGGTTTCCCGCTGGTGACTGGGTGGCAGCCGTGGCTCGTGGCACCTGGGCAAGGCCCTCATGCGCACCTGGCTGCGCACCTGCAGTGGCGGGGCGGCCCCCCAGGCCCTTCCATCTGGCCCCTCCACCATCACACACCGCCGGGGCTCGGAGAGCAGGTGCATCTGGCTCCTGTCCCCGGGTCCCCAGAACCGGAGACCTCACCCCTCGAGCCCCTGCTGTGGAGCCTGGCGCCACCCGTCTGGCCTGTGACTCTGTTTGATTCCAGCCAAACTGAGGTCTGCAGAGGAGGTGCTGTGCTTCTCCGGACCAGACCTGCAGAGGCTGACCGGCCTCTCCGGCCCCGAAGTGCGGCGTGTGCTCAGGGCCGTCTCCACACGCCTGCGGGGAAGCCCTGTCCTCACAGGTGGGCGGGACGGCTGTGCCGTGCTGGGGCCCTGGGGTGTCGTGGGTCCTCATCCCGTCACCACAGCTCCACTCCAGGTGGAGACCACGGGCGCAGCCTCCGCTGAGGAGCTACCACGGGGCACGGTGGGTAAGGCCCTCGCCCCAGGGGTCAGTTTTTGGGCCAGAGGAGCAGAGCCCTGCAGTGGGGATGGGCCGTCCCCTGGCCCCCTGCCCACGTGTGGGCCCAGCGTCGGGGCAGGGAGCCAGGCTTGACGCTGCGCCCGATGCTGCACCCTCCCCAGCACTAGACCTGTACCTGCAAAGGGACCGCTTCCCAGAGCAGCACCAGCGCCTGAGCTTGGGCTGCCCGGTGCTGGACAGGCTCCTGGGCGGCGGGCTGCCCCTGAACGGCATCACCGAGCTGGCAGGCCGCAGCTCGGTGGGGAAGACCCAACTGGCGCTGCAGCTCTGCCTGACTGTGCAGTTCCCAAGGCAGCACGGAGGCCTGGAGGCTGGTGAGTGACCTCCCTTTGGGGGGGGGGGGCATCGAGTCGGCTTTCTGGGTCAGGGGTGTGTTTTTGGCCACTGCCCCTCAGGGCTGGGACCAAGGGCCAGCTGACTCCTGTAGTTGGCATCTCTCTTCACATGGCCCTGAAACCCCTCCCTGGGGAGAGTGGCCAGCCCCCGCCCCACGTGGAACCCAAGGTCCCAGGGCTGTGGGCCAGCCCACGGCCCCCGCACCCTTACCACATGGTGGCTGCTCGCCCCTGGCCTTCAGGCTGGCCAGCCCAGAGGCGGAAACGCAGGGCAAAGGGCACCGACTTCTTCCTTGTTCACAGGGCGCTCAGGCCTCTGGCCTGGGCGTGGGCTGTGGGGCGAGCGCGTTTTCAAGGGGGCCTGTTGGGTCCTCGGGGTTAGAAAGTCCGGTGTGTTTACTGCCTGTGAGAGCCCCGAGCAGCTCTAGGTTTCTCTGAAAGTCCACGGTGCTGACACGCAGTTCCCACGGGGCTCCAAAGTCGCGCAGGACACAGGGCATGGCACCCGTGCCCACGGCGGTGCCCACACCCTGGACGGGGCACCTGCCCAGGCCAGGCCGCCCCCTCACCCCACAGTCAGACCTGCTGCTCTGGGGCCTGTTGCCAACCCTCCCCCTCCCCCTCGCAGCTGGTGCCCCAGAGGGGCTTTGGTGGAGTCACGGGGATCTCCGGGCAGCAGGGCCCACGCCTCCTGAGAAGCCCCGGCATCGGCACCTGCCAGGCACTCTGGCCACATGGCTTTAGTGTGGGGTCTTCTGACCAAGGAGGGCCTGGGGCGGGCACCTGGCACCCGCTGCAGTGCCGTCCACGCCTGCCTGGCGGCTGGGTGGTGGCTGTGGGAGCTGTCCGTTCCCTGCACCAAGGAGCTGCCGCGAGCCGGGCTGGGTGGCTCAGGTGGGTGGAGCATCGTCCCACAAACCAAAAGGTTGTAGGTTCCATCCCCAGGCAGGGTGCGTATGGGAGGCAGCCAGTCAGTGTCTCTCTCCCCTCCTCTCTCTGGAAAAGGATTAAAAAAAGGTTAAAAAAAACTGAGCTCCCAGGAGACGAGACTTGAGCCCGCGTTGCCGGCCCCTCCCGGAGCTCGCTGGCACTGGTGCCTTCTCTGAGCAGCGTCTGACCCTTTGCCCGTTGGGAAGTCTGGGCGCTCTGGCTGAGCCGAGAGGCCGGGGATGACTGGAGGCTGGATTTGAGACAGGGGCCTGCTCTGCAGCATTTCCTCAGTGGGTGTCCCTCCATCTTTGTGACGGGCACCCTGGAGGCACAGTGTCCGTGTGCCTGTCGCTGCCTGACCGGGGCCGCAGACCTGTCGCGCCGCACGGCTCCGGGCTTGCTGGTCGCCCTGCTCACTCCCGGCGGGGGCGGGGAAGGGGTGCGAGGCCGGGCCTGTGGCAGGCAGGTGCCCGGACGCCCAGCACCCTCTGCGGGTGGACTCCTTCCCCATCGAGCTGCCCCGGGCCTGTGCTGAAACTGGTGCCGTCCACACCGGGGCGCGGCGATGGCCCCGGGTCTGTGGCTGGTGCTGCCTGTGGTGCTCCGGCCTCTCCTGTTGCGGCCCAGACAGGGTCGCCCAGGGGCTGAGCCCCATGGGGGAGGGGCTGAAAGTGGCACCAGCGACAGTGCCCGAGGGGACACTTGCAAAGGCCTGGCCCTCCGACTCCCAGGGGCCGTGTACATCTGCACGGAGGATGCCTTCCCCAACAGGCGGCTGCAGCAGCTGATCGCCCTGCAGCCGCGCCTGCGGACGGACGCCCCGGGGGCTGTGGCAGAGCAGCTGCCGTTCGGGGACCACATCTTCATAGAGCACGCAGCCAATGTGGTGAGTGTCTGGGGCCCACGGCCTGCCCTGGGCAGCACAGTGACTCCTGCGGGACAGGCCCCATGTCAGGGCAACGGGGTTTGCTGGCTGGACGTGACTTGGGGTGCGCTGGGAGTCCCAGACGTCCTCGGTCAACCCTGCACACGAGGGGCGGCCCTGGCCCGGCCAGCAGCGGGGTGTGGCGTGGGGGAAGGACCCAGAGGGAGACGGGGAGCCAGCCCTGAGCCCGAAGCGAGCCTGGGGGCGGCCTCTCCTGCAGCCGGGCTCCCCTGCCTGAGGAGCTGTGACAAAAAGAACATCACGTAAAGGCATATGAACTTTTAATTTAAAAAAATTCACAATAAAATACATCATCGCACGCAGGGAAGGAACAGGGAACGGAGGCGGGGCCTCCCGGAAAGCTGCGCAAAGGGAGGCTGCGCCCGCCCTGCGCCCCTGGGCCCCGCAAGCAGCGTGGCCATCAGTGGCCGTGGGCCGGGGCGCAGGACACAGGGAGGGGAGGAGGTCAGTGCTGTGGCGCCCGCGCTCCAGGGCCTTGGCCTCGGCACCGGGCCCCGCTGTCCCAGGAGCAGCGTGGTCCTGCGTCCTCAGGGGTGGATGCAGCTTCACTGCGAGAGAAGGTGGCGGGTCAGGGTCAGGCCACCGAGACCCGGTGGCCTTTCTCCATTTTGCCCTGGACGGAGCTCTGCGGGGAGCAGGCCTCTACCTCCCACCGGGTATCTGCCTGGATGCCGGGGGACAGGTCTCCCTGCTGGCCCCTTGTTGTCCTGGCCCTGCTGCAAGTGGGTGCAGCCCCCCTGCCCGCCCACCCCTGGTGCCCAGAGCTGCCCGTGGGGCCGGGGCACAGGACTTACGTTGGCAGCGTCCTCCAGCCCCTCGCTGCCGCCGTCCTGCCCCGAGGGCTCTCCTGCACACACCCTGGGGATGGAGCACAGGGCAGAGTTTCACTTCAGGACCCAGAACCACACGGGACAGCTCTTGGGAGTTCTGATGGGGCAGCCAGTGTCTGCCCTCCCCCACTGGGAGGACAGGGCCTTGCAGGGTGGGCGGTGCCAGCTCAGGGTGCTTGCGGGCCCCATCCAGGGGTCTCCTGTCCCAGGTGGAGCTGGGCGGGACTGACTGGGACCCCAGCCCTGCTGCCTCCCTCCTGCCTCTGCCAGTCTCCGGGCCAACCCAGGTGCAAGTGACAGAGGCCCTGGTTCTGACCACAGGCCCAGGTGGTCAGAACCAGGCGGGAGGCCACAGAGGTCACACCGTGGCCCTGAGGGGAGTGTGGGGTGCCCGGCACGCGGGGGAGGGAGGTGTGAGCAGCACAGGCGGTGACAGCCCCGCCCTGGGCCCCCAGGACGCGCTGCTGGAGTGCGTGCGCACCAAGGTGCCCCTGCTGCTGTCACGGGGGGCGGCCCGCCTGGTGGTCATAGACTCCGTGGCAGCCCCGTTCCGCTGCGAGTTCGACGGGCCAGCCTCGGTGCGCAGGGCCCGGATGCTGCAGGCGCTGGGGGCCACACTGCGCGGGCTCAGCCAGGCCTTCCGGAGCCCGGTGCTCTGCATCAACCAGGTGAGCCGCCCGCCCCGCCCGCCCACCTGCCCCTCAGGGAGAAACTGTGGCCCTGACCCTCATCTGACCTTCCAGGTGACGGAGGCCGTGGAGGCCGTGGAGGAGGATGAGGCGCTGGGGTGAGCAGGGCCCAGGGCTGGGGGAGGGGGGGAGAGGGGGGCACCGGCCTGGTGCTGGGAGTGTCACGGTGTCTCCGCCTCAGGGCCCCCAGAGAGCGCGTGGCTCCAGCCCTGGGCGTTGCCTGGGCCAACCAGCTGCTCCTAAGACTGATGGCCGACCGGCGCCGCCCTGAGGAAGCCGGGCTGGGCCCCCCCGCCCGCACCCTGAGGGTAGTCTTTGCCCCCCACCTGCCCCCCTCGTCCTGTTCCTACACCGTCAACTCAGAGGGCGTGCGAGGGACGCCGGGGACCCAGTCCTGCTGACGCCAAGAAAGCCGACATCTCCCACAGAGCCCTCCACACCCGGGCACCGGGACCCAGTCAGCACCACACCCCAGAACGGGCCTCTGTGAGGGTGTCAGCTCAGACAGCCCGCCGGGAACATGTGTCCCCGCTGCTGTGCTGCCCGTGGTGTCTGAGCAGCTCCCCTCCTCCCCATGGCTCCGCCCAGCCCCTGGGGAGGGCTTTTCTCCTGCCGGACAGAGGGGCAGGTGGCTGGCGCTGGCACGCGGGAGGCTGGCCCGTCTGCTCGGATGGCCGGTTCTGGGCAAAGGAGGGCACCATCCTGCCTGTCCAGACCTGGCCTGACCTCAGCAGTTGGGACATCAGCCCCGGCCTGGTGAGGCATCCACCCTGACGGGGACATGGCCGGACGCCTGAGGGCCCCCTGCAGGGGCTCTTCTTCCAGATGTCAGCCCAGGCCCTGCTGCACCTGGGCGCCAGCTCAGTGGACCCGGAGCCTCTGGTGGCGGAGACGGCAGGCCCGGTGCAGAGGACACAGCCTGTGTGTGTGTGCGTGGGCAGAGCCATCTGTCTTCCAGCCCCTCCCCAGGCCCCACCCCCACCCCGCCTGGGCCTCCTGTGATGCTGGTGTGGGGGGGGGGATACACTCCTACAGACTCACTGTCAGTGAGCACAGCAGTGGCCCCAGGACCCGCTCACCAGGGACCTGCTCTTGGCCAGGCAGGGTCCTGAGTGAGGAGCCCACAGTCCGTGGAGACAAGCCTGTACCCTCCTGGCTCCCAGAGCAATGGAGACACCAGGGAGCCAGGGACTTGGCTGCCCTCCTCAAACTGGGGCACAGCCGACCCTGGGCTGCTGCCAGCTCCGGGGGGGCTGTGCGTCTGTCTCTGTCGTTGGCCGGCAGCCTTTAGCCCCGGCATCGCTCTAGGCAGGATGACCCACTTGTGACTCACCACAGTTCCACAGGAGCCTGTGGCCGGTGGAAAGGAAGGGGTGGGTCTTACAGAGCCTTTCTGCAAAAGTACAGGGGACTTCACAACAGGAAATAGGACACTTTATTTTTGTAATTAAATATAAACAATTCCAAATGGTTCCTAATCGAGTCAACACAAACAATGAGAAACCACTGCAGCTCCAAGACCACAGACGTTTAACAGATGACCCAATGCTCAGCCCCAGGCCGCCTGAGCTGGCCGCCCTCACGCCCGACTGCCCCCCGCCGCCTCCCTGCCTCACTCGGAACGGGGTGTGTGTGGACATGCAGCCAGTGCGGGGACAGCGCTGTCGGCCCAGCCGGGCTCGCCAGACCTGCATGACCCCACTCCAGAGCATGAGCACACCACTGCACGGCAGCCAGGGGATGTGTGTCCAGGGACGCCAGCGACACTGCCCACGAGCTCCGCTCCGACCTGCACGTCTGCAGCAACGTGACATTTTACTGTAGGCGCTGCATACAGTTTACAGTTACGTGAGGCTCCTGGCAGCCCAATTCCAGAAAAACCGTTAGCACCCCACAAGGACCGTGGGCTGGGGAGCCCACCGCCCAGGCTGGCCCCCTGCCTTGGGGATGGTAGGCTCTCCCCTGCTGGGAGTCCCCTCCAGGGACTCGGACCAACAGCCTGGCTCCCGCAGGGCCCCCTCCCCAGCAGAGGGAAGTTCTGAGCAGGCGAACGGCCCTTCTGTTTCCAGACCAATTCCAAACTCAGATGCTGCCGTCACCCACGCAGCCCCCTGGACATGGAGGCTGTTGCTTCAGACCCTCTGGCCTCGCCCCCTACTCGGCACAACCTGCAAAGGCACCAGACCCTGAGGAGCCCTGTGAAGGGCCCTGCACCATCGAGGCTGCCAGCCCCTGAGTTCGGTTCTGCTCTGAGCCCCGTCCCTGAGGCAGCGGTGCCCAGGGAAGGGGAGGTTTCAAAGGAGCTGAGCCAGCGCTGTGGCTGTGGAAAAGCAAACCCACATGGAGTGAAGGAGGCGCAGGGATGGCCACCTCCTGACCACCATGGGACATGTCACCAGGCAACGCCACGCCGCCCTGGGGATCTTCAGAGCTGCCGGGTCCCGCAGGGGCTCCGCTCTCTGCCAGGGGTTCTGTCATTTAGAAAGTAAGTCCTCATCCACCCAAACTGCTGAACCTAACAGGTCAGGAGCCAAACAGTAGTGGGGCCAAGAACTGAGGTGGGTCCCCAAGGGAACAAAGTGCAGTCACCCAGCAGTAACCTGCACCCCAAGGACACCCTTAAGCTGGAGAGAACTTTTAAAGGAACTTTCAGGTTCAGCCTTGCTGTGACAAACCCCCAGGTCCACACTCAGACTCCAGGGCACCTCAGAGTGAACCTCAGGGAATTCCCCGACCTCCCACCATGACAACCGCCCCCACCCCCACTCAGTGCTGTTCGTGTGGAAACCCCAAGGAATAAGCAGGAGCTGGGGACTTCGCCACGGGGACACCACCATGGCCTTGGCCCAGAATAAACTTTCTCCCACTGGCAGCCTTTCACGAGGACACCAGTGTTTCAGAGCCTCGAGTCTAAGGAGCGCTCCCAGCAGGGACGTGCCCCTGTGCACGCACCCCAGACGTGGTCATCGGGAATTGGTCACTCTGTCATTCGTTCAGCATTTCCTTCACCCATGGGCTGGGCTCACAGACCCCGGGGAGGAGCGGCCCTAAGGGTCGGTCTGAGAACTCTCCTGCCAGGCCCCCCTAGGTTACTCAGCCCGGCAGGAAGAGCTTTCAGAAATGAAGCATGCGCCCCCGCAGGCATGCTGTGCAGCCGGGGCTCCACAAGGGGGTGGACGTGGGGGCCCAGGGCGGCGGGCGGGCCCCACACAGGAGCAGGTCCCTGCTCCCAGCCACCCTTCCCTCCGCACCCCAGCGTTTCTGCCCCGGGCCACTGGGTGCTCGCTCTCCAAGCACGGAGTTTAAGGTTCCAGATTCTTCACCTACAGCCTATCGAGTACTGCGTTAACAACATGGAACTTAAGCTAGAGTTCGGAGTCCTGCAGAAAGCACGCAGGTCTGGGAGCAGCGGCCGAGTCCGAGGTGAAGCCGCCGCAGGGCCCCACATGCGCCCTGCGCCACCGCGCCTGGCGGGTCTCGCGGTCGTGTGTTGGCAGCGCTCGGTCACAAGGACTGCTACCACGCAACAGAACCGAGCAGACCTCTGTGAGGGCGGAGGTCCCCTCCCGGAGAAGGGAGCGAGCAGGGCCTCCCCCGGGCGCGTGGGCAAGGGCCTGGCAGGGCCAGGGCCCCAGGGCCCGTCTAGCTGGGCCTCGGCCCGCAGCGGGCAAGGTCCGTGTGGCTGGCGCTCACGGCTCTCGAGTCCGCTAGACAGCTACTCCGTTCCTGCGTGAGAAAACAGACGGGAAAGCGCGTGACCAGCCCGCCCAACGACACCAGCCTCAAGGGGTCTGTGCTCTCAGGCGGCAGCCGCAGGTGCGTCCTGTCTCAGGCGCGAAGGCGGAGCCCCAGGAGGGCCGGCAGTGTCCCCTGCAGACCCCAAGCCAGCACCGCCTCCTGTCATCAGCGGGGACGCCTCGCAGCTTCCACTGCCAGGCCTGGAGGGGAGCACCCTCGGCAGGCCTGTCACTGCAGTGAACGTCCCCCATCGGCCGGATGGGGACAACTGGGAAAGCACTGACGCATCAGGGGCCCGGGAATCCGGTCGCCAGCCCATGAGCGGCAAACACGCCCCAGACGTTCCCGGGGTGCTTGGCGTGCCGGGGACACGGCGCCCGGTGCTCGGGGGCCTGACTCCGCCCAACGGTCACTGCAGACGTTTAAAAAAATGACAGAAAATAAAAAGGCCATCTCGATGGAGAAGAGATGCCCTCAGTCTGCGGTGTGAAGGTGACACACTCGTGGGACGGGGACAAAATGCTCAGGCCATGGCGTCAGGGTGCTGGCGGCCTGTCAGGGCTGTTAGCGGAGCTTTGAGCAGTTTTAAACTGAACAACAGCGCAACTGGCCAGTGGTTAGCTGTGAACTTGTTAGAGGCTGGAATTACACAAATTAACAACACAGGTTAATAACCAGCCAGATTTCGATATCAGCGTATTTCACTTTAAGCAGGTCGGACTGGTTCTCTGGGTCACTGGTCGCTTCACTGAGAACGCTGACGCCGCCAACGCTCCCGCGGGCCCCAGCCAAGCGGCTGCAGGCTGCGGTCACCGGAGGGCCTGTGGGTGGTTGGCCGGCTCCGAGGAAACGGCCGAGGGCCGGTCGGGGGAGGGGGGCGGGAGGGGCCGGGCTCCTTACTTGGAAATGGTCTCCGGCTGCCTTGCCGCCCACGTTTAGGACGTTCAGGGAGCTGGCACGCTTCATGCTGCGACCAGGACGTGGACATGCAAGGACAAATGTCAGCACACGGTCAGCCGGGCGCAGGGACACAGCAAAGCCACCCCGAGGCCTGTGACCCTGGGCTGCCTCCTCACTGGGGCGGGTCGTGCCCCCACCCCTCCGCCATCCTCACTGCGGACGGCCCAGGCCTGTGCGCAGCACCCAGCAGGAAGAGTGGGTCCTGACCAGGTGACCGCCCTGAGACGACAAAGGCGCACCCTGTCGTGCCGTCTCCTTGTCTAAACCCTGCTCCCCCAGGGCCGGGAGGCTCCGCGGCGCCGGGTCCCCGGGTCCCCGGTGGGTTTCGGGAAGGGGCCTCAAGGACTCATGTGGGATGCATCACCCTGAGTGAGCCTCGTAAAGAGATATAAAACCGAACCAGAGGTTCTGTGACCCTGTTCACGACGGCACCTGCAATCCTGAGTCTGGACTTGCACGGCACAAGCAGCAACCACTGGGGGCG
This sequence comes from Micronycteris hirsuta, assembly GCA_004026765.1. NCBI lineage: Eukaryota > Metazoa > Chordata > Mammalia > Chiroptera > Phyllostomidae > Micronycteris > Micronycteris hirsuta. Next base: position 59,498 of record PVJI01007635.1, read on the forward strand.
CGTCCGTGAGGCCGAGGCGTCGGCTGAAGGGTTAGCACAACCAGACCGACACAGGACGGTCAGAACCAGGGCACGCACGGCCATGTATCCACAGCGCCACGCACACAGCCTGGCCCACGACAGACATGGAGTTCTCATGGGATAAGCTACACCACAAGCAATGAAATTCATCCCCAAGTAAAAGTCCCTGCCAGGACGTCCGAACAGGACAGAAAGCACCAGCTGCTCTGGAGCCACGCCCATCACATCCCGGCTGCCTCCACTCCCCATGCCTCCCAGTTCCCACTATTCAGTCCCTGACCAAGTTGTTCCCGGAAAAACACGTCTCAGCTGATGAGAAAAACTCGGTTCTCGAGCTGACACCCTCTCAGACTGACACCGGCATGTCACTGCGTTTCTGATGGGAAACGTGACTCTGCGTTCAGACACATTGCTTCTCACACAGCCGCCCCGAGAGAAGGGGGTTCGAGAACCGAGGTCCCACAGCGCGGCGGCTGTGATCATTCTACCACTCGATTGGCCAATGAACTTCTCCTAAGGAAGCTGCACACCCTTCCTCCTCAAACCCGTTCCCTATGAGACAAAGAGACGAACTCCTGTCCCCGACCCTCCCTGACGCACTGGGTCACACCCACAGGCCACGCTGCCCCTGGAGCTGAGGTCGGCGGACCCCAGCCTGGGTCCCGCTGCCGCGCCCAGCAGCATCTGGGTCACAAACACCAGCATACGAGCTCAACTTGGAAAACCACTGGGTCAGCTAATACCAACCGTCCCTCCTACCTGCAAAGACTGCTCCACTGTGCAAGTAATTTTATGAAGTGAAGGTTCTAAATTCACTTAGTTTTTAAAAAGTTCATTAAGGTGTCGTCTCGAGTTAAGACCACACAGGAGGACGCTGTGTGCAAGTGGACGGGTAGGCTTCACTCCAGGTCGGCCTGAGCCCTCGCCCGCCCCGTCTCATCTCAGGAGAGACAGACAAAAGACGCAGCAGAAGGAGCGGAAAATCCCAAGCCCTGCCACCAGGGCAGGAGGCCCGGGGACCAGGCACCAAGGCAGAACTGGACTCTGCATGAAAAACCTCCCGAACAGGCACAGCCGCAGGACGGCGCCAGGGCCTGCGTGGAAGGCTGCGGCACACGGCCACCGCCACGCGCCGCAGCCACACAGGAGCATGAACTCGGGAGCCCTGAGCACCCACTCGGCTCCTGTATCCACACCCAGACCGACGTGCTGCGCACGGCCGTCCCTTCAGTTCCAGAGGCAGCACAGGGCCCCACGGCCCAAGTCCGCGTCCACGGATGGCCAGCTCGCTCGGACAGGACAGCCGCGGCTGACACCCGCGAGCTCAGAGCTGCTCCGGGGAAGGGCCGGGGAACGGCCAGGGCAAGCTGCGATGGGCGGGTCTTAGGTGGGAGCCCACCTAACAAGGCGAGGGCGGAGCCTGCAGCCCCTGAGAGCAGGGAGGGGCCCCTGGGAACACCTGGGAGGGCTCGACCCTCCTGCTTCCAGGGTGCTGCCCAAGGAGCCTGGCCTCGCTGTCCTGAGGCGTGAGGGTTCTTGCCCACAGGACTCAGCATAGAATCGCTTTGAAAATCACGTTTTACAACCCGCAACAAGTAGGTACCATTCTGAAAGAGCTTTACAGGAGGGCTGACGACATCGTGTTTCTGTGAGAAATGCCTCCAAAAACGGGGCTGTCTGCACCAGCAAAGACCCGGTAACGCCGAACAGAAGGGCGAGAGCTGCTCCCACCCACCTCACAACACATGAGCTCAGACCCGACCCCTCGGTCAGCACCAGCTGCTGCCCCGACTCCACGGCCGGCGACCGCGCGTGTGGACACTCAGCAAGCCTCGCGTGTCCTCAGCCTCCTGGACACACGCCTCGTGATCGAGTCCGGGTGTGTGACCCTCACTGGGACCACTTCCTACATGTACTGGCACCTGCATGAAGTTCAACATTGTCACAGCTAGCTTTTCATCTTACAAAATTAAAACTAATTTTTTAAATTAAAACTAACTTAAAAGGATCTGAACAAATGCCACGTGTTAGCAGAGTCGCGCGCCTCTCAGGGAAACAAGCTCACGTGCCCAGGCCTGAGCCCCGCCGTCCTCGTCCCTGACCCGGGGCCACCCCGAGCCCAACCTTCTGTGCCGACCAGCCCCCACCTGAGGCCTCAGCAGGGAGCCCCCCCAGAGCCTCGGCCCCCCTGGGAGAAAGGCAGCGAGAAGGTCGGTGCGGGAGCAGAAACGCCGCCAGGCGCAATGGTGGGCGGAGATAGTTACCCCGGGTCCTTGGACTCGGCCTCCCGGGAACTTCCGCCCTTCAGCTTCCTCACCAGCTTCTCGCTGCTGCGCCGAATGGAGGCACGGAGTTTGCTGAAGGAGCCGCTGCGTCTTAAAGCTCCGGTGCCGTCCTGCAAGACACGGGGACAGACACGAAGCTGCAGGCGGCCTCCCTCCCTGCCCCCGGGCAGAGCCAGGTCACCACCAGCACGCAGGCTTGACCCCTTCGGCCTGGCGATCAATCCTGCAGCACTGGCCAACTGGCCTCGTGTGTGAGTTGGTTTTAAAGAAAAATCCATCCACTCTCAAGTTCGCGACAACAATCTCACTGCCAGGGAAACCTCTGAACACGAAGCAGCTCGCTCCAAAGTGACACCCACAGGGAATCATGACAGTGCTGTTTTGAAACAAAAGATGACGTGCACATCAGGGCTCAGAAAGCTGAGGTGGGCTCCAGGGCCACACCGAAGCCAAATCCCCCCGCACACAGGGGCCCCGACACGCAGGTCTGCTGGCCCTGCCTCTGAAACAACGCCACCCAAATGCACTGCGTAGAGGTACTGTTTCCTCGGGAAGTTTCAACAAAGTTTATCCAATGTCGATTATAAATGTGGTCGGAGAGTTCCGTAAAATGCTCATTCTACACAAATACCCAAAACCCCTCAGAACCTTGTAGAAAGCAAGAGAGACTGCCCGCCTCAGCCGGACAATGCGGGCGGTCCAGAGGCGTGCGTGGCAGTATGCGACCAACCCCCAGGGCGGGCAGGAATCTCCCGGTGACGCTCAGGGAGGGGACCAGCAGCCCGCCCCGCTGGAAGCCGCCCGACGCTGCGTCCCGGGGAGAAGCGACACAGACACCGAGACACCGGTCAGCTGGAGTGAGTTTATTAGGAGTTAGAAAGACACAGGTACACAGGTCACTCGACAGGGGAGATTAGTAGAGAAAAGCAGAACTGCCCAGTGTTCACACACAGACGACACAGCCGAGGCTGCTGGGGCGGGGCCCAGGGGCGGGGCTGGGGGCCGGGGGCGGGGCCCGGTGAGGCGGCCCAGGGCCCTGAGGGGCGGTTCGCGGTCATGCACACAGGGACGCCTGGCCGGTCTAACTAACTTGTTCATCGCTCTGAACGTCAAGCTCGAACATTACACAGCACGAGTTCTGATCAATAGTTTGTGTTACTGAGTACATATCTGGCAAAGCTACGTGGACACAGAGACAGGGACCCCCGAAAGGACAGCAGCGCTGAGAGGGAGGGCCAGTCACAGAGGCGCGGCTCTGACAGAGTCCTAGGTCGCTAAGCACGGCAGCCAGCACGGAGAGAGGCGAGAGCCGCGGGCACCGCCGTCCTGCAGGAGACAGTGGGCCCCACAGGGCGGCTAGGCCTGCGGGACAGAAACGGAGAGAGAAGCCCAGGTGAGACTCGGGGAGCAGCCCGCGCCCTCGTCGCCGCGTGGCTCCCAGTATTTCTAGATCGCACCGCCTCGCAGCACTGCCGCGGCTATAGCCTGGGGGGGCCGCCTGCCCGCCTGCCTCAGCCAGCCCGCAGGAACCGGCGCTGGGCCAGACGCTCCCCTCCGTCGCCTGGCCTGGGTGCTCCTGACCACCACCGAGCACGAGGGTCAGCACCGGGCTGGGAACCTCCTCGACACCAACTAGGCACTGGCTTCCCAGGAAGGAGATTCAGCCACAGAAACCGCCACAGCGACCGGGAAAGGCTGCTCGCAGGCACAGCCTGCCCAAGTCTTAAACCCTCTCACGCCCCTCAACTACAAGGTCTCCAAAGTCGGGATGGGGGGAGGGGCCTGCTCCTAAAAACTAATGTTTTAAATGGTGCAGGAACTGTAGGCCGTGCACATTCTAAACATGTACTTGATGGTCCAAAGCCAAGTTCATTACAGAAAGCAGGTTCCCACAGGCAGCCACGCACCCTGGGTCCTGGCGGACGGAGGCCCGATGGCCACATCCGCAGCCCCAGACGCAGGGAGCTGAGCCCCCGCCCGGTCTGACTCACCATGGATGCTGAGCAAGTCACTTAACCAGCCCGAGCTTCATCTTTCTCATCTTTAAAATGGAAAAATAAAACTTGTTACCAACCCCCATGAATGCTGGGAGAACAAGAAAATATTAATCCTGGCTTCCCTTCAGAAGAAGGATGTTCGAATGCTAACGTACTTCCGAGAACAGCACGCTCCTGCCACGCGCTTCACACCCTGGTGCCAACTGCAGTCCCCCAGGATTGCAGCCAAGCACGGGGCAGTTCACTGAGACTCCTGCCCTGGCCCCACCTGGCCCGGTCGCGGGGCTACACCAGGCTCCTGGGGCCAGTGCAGGGGTCCGCCCCCCTCGCACTCACCCCCTCAGACTCCGAGAGTCAGTGGGAAGGGCGGCCCCGGACCCGCCCAAGCCAGACGGCTCCTATTCAAACCTGTTTCGGGGCAGGGGCGCTCAGAGCCAGCGGCGCCGCCACGCAGCCGGGCCAGAGCGGCAGCGAGCACAGCGCAGAGCCAAGTGGTCTGCCGCACGGGCGGAGAGCCTATGGCCGGGCCACTGTCTGGGGCTTGAGGTGATTTGGTGTCTTTAGTTTTTTATATGTATTCTAGTTGTCCTCCTAATAACTTTTAAATAAAAATTACCTATTTCTAAAGAACAGTACACGGGACCTCGGGCCACCCAAACAGGGGCGGCTGTGAACACAGGCACTTAGCAGTGCAGCCCGGGGCTCCCACAGGCCTTGCCGCCGATGGAAGCCATGTGGGCACAGGGAGCCTGGTGCTCCCCAGAGAGGAGCCCTCTGCACATAGCGCCTGCATCGTCAGAGGCAGGACCGCGCATGGGAATGGCGCCGTGCCGGTCTGCGTGAGCACGAGGAAGCCAGCTCCTCAATGCACTTGACCCGGCCATCACAGAGCCGACGGATGGCCGGGCCAGAAGTGGGCTTCCCGAACACAGCGCCACTGCGCCACGAACGCGATGGAAACCTCCACGCCCGTCCCTCGCAGTCAGCACCTTCCTTTCCTCATGTTCGAAATAGCCTACAGCGAGCTCGGCTCTGGGCCGAGCCCGACACCCGGCCCCCACAGGGACGGCGACCCCACCTCGGCCACGTGGCCCTCCTTCCTGCTGCGAGGACCCTGCCTGCCTGCGGGAAGGGGTCCCGCCACTGCCTGCTGGAGCCCACCGTGCTTCCCCCGGGCAGCAGCCTCTGGACTCTGCAAAGAGCGCTGATGTTCTTTGTAAAAGCTGAACTCTAATCAGAACCCCGATGTGAAATAAAACCTAAGCAGCATCTTCTCACTAGAAATGTGTCACACGCCCTTAGGATGATACAAGAACCCAGTAAGAAGACGCCCACTCTACTGCGGCCCGCGGGGGCTGCGCAGGGCGGGGGGTCTGGTCCTACCGTCTCCCTGGCCCCACAGCTCCAGGCTGCACCTTGCCTGACCATGCACCCAGGAAGTCCCCACACACACAGGAATGGGGACCCCAGGGAACTGGGCCCCACTGAGACAGCATGAGCACCGGTCCCACCAGGCCGAGGACGGGGGTGGCTGCAGCAGGTCCGCATCTCAGCAAATGTGACCCTTAGAAGGGGCTGCACGTGACCGCACCTCTTCACAGGTAACAGAAGTGCCCTTTAGAGGTGGACTCTACGTCCAGTGTGGGGAGAGCCCAGCACCGCCTTCCTGGAACTCCGGAGCCTCAGAGAAGCCAGCCCGGGGGCCGAGGCACTCCCGTGAGGGGACAGCAGGCTGAGTCTGAGCAGTGGCCTCGGTGACGGGGGTGTGAGCCCCATCCCAGCGCATCAGAGGACCCTGTTTCCTCGCTGCTCTCCCCTCAGGAGCAGGCTCCTCCCACTGGCCCCAGCAGGCTCAGGAGCCCCTGCACTGGGCCCTGGTTGAGCCCTGTGCCCAGGGATGGACTGTGTCCAAGACGGACAGCCACCAGTGTCTCAGCGTCCAGCACAAAGGTATCCGAGGCCCAGCAGGTGACGCCTACGGGACAGCACGTGAGGGGGAACAGGCAGTGAAGGCGCCCTGTGCACCTCCATGGGCGAATGCCACTCCCTCCCAAGTCTCGGTCTTGAAGACGGGTGTCAGTGACCGTGTGACCACAGACTTCACAGGCAAGCTGACGCAGAAATACCGTCTCGGGAGAAGTTCCTGCAGAACTTCCCTCAAGGGCATGAGCAGCCGCATACTGGCGGCTCAGGGCCAGCGCAGGGGCCTGCTCTGTGGGAAGCATGCGGACGGGAGCACCTGGGGAGCACAGCACATGCCAGGCTCGCGGGGACAGGAGCGGGGACCGCTGCCCAAGGGCGAGAGGTTCTGGCAGATGCTGACTGGTTGTCCTGGCACAGGAGAAACCAAAGCAAGGAAGCTGCCGGACAGACAGCCCCGAAGATGTTCTCCCTGAAAGTCTGGACACTGATGTTCTAAACAAAACATCTGCTCCATGGGCTAATCTTCACCAACTTGCTACAGCTGGAGAAAATCCCCAAAATAAACAGATTTGAAAATATAGATAAGAAAGCCGAAAACTATTAGGCAAAACGCCCATATGACTACAACGAAGCGCACTCCTGCGGCTTCGAACACACGACGGCACCCGGAGGTGGCACGCTCCCCGAAGCACAGCCTTGGAGGTGGAGGCCGCCCGCAGGACCCCGACAAGCTCTAAGAGGCCAGGGTCCGAGGGCGCCTTGCTCTCGGGTGCCCACTGGGCACGCCGTGGTGGGAGCTCCCAGGAGCCACACAGTGACGCCCGAGGCCAGTCTGGAGCCCACGTGTCTCCACCATGGACGTCCTCTGGACCCGAATCCTGGGGCTCAGGACCACGGCGGGAGCCGGGGAGCCCCCCCTGAGAGTCCCCGTTCCTGACCTGTTCCTTTCTAAAGATGGGCTCATCTGAAACACCCCCCTTTTAGGGCATTTAAGTCAATTCTACAAACCCTGCAGTGGCCTAGTCAGTGCAGTCAGGGGCGCTGGGTTAGCGAGGAAGATGGTAGTTAGAAGAGCGGGTTAGTTATGGGCCACGCTAGCTGCTGGTTAACAGGAAGCCCGACCACCAGGACACGCAATCAGCATCTGGTGCTCCCGGCGGAGCTGAGAAGGCTAGGACCAGGCGGACAGCGGACAGGCCACAGGTGGGCAGGAGGCGAGGGCGGGCGCAGGCTGGGCTGGGGCACGTTCTGGGGAGCGGGCCCATGGCAGACAGGGCTGGGGGGGGTGCGCCGCGCACTGTACTTACCCCGCTCCACTCTACGCCCATACTCACTTCCTCCCCTCCGTCAGGGCCGCTCTCGTACTTGACCGAGTCCGCGGTCAGGCTCTCCCGGCTCCGGCGCTTCTCCGAGGTCTCGGGGTCGCCCAGCACTTCGGCCACTCTTTGCTTGTGCGCTGTGTCCAGGCCCTGTGGGCGCAGGGAGGGGCCACGTCAGCACCCGGGCATTCACACTATCACTAGGGAGCAGCGGGAAACGGCCGCAGGGACCCTCGGGACCGCACTGGGGAGACGTGCGCCCCCCGCGCCCCCCAGGGTCAGTGGACAAGACTGAGCCCGGGTGAGGTGCACAGAGACACACACACCAGACACGCTGCACAGACAAGCCTGACGCAGGCAGGGGGGATGCGCCGAGTACAAGCTTGTGAGCGAAGCAGGGCCCGGGGCGGGGTCCACAGCCTCAGTCTTCTCAGGGCCCCCACGTTCACAAAGCTGCGTGGTGAGGTCCTGGGGAGGCGCCCAGCGCAGTGCCCTCAGCACTCACTCTCCAGTGGCTCGCACACGAAGCTCCTGGACGCTGCGCTCTCAGCACAGCTCCCAGCACACCACCCACTGATCCCGGCCGGCACCCCACGCCCTGGGCCGCAGCTCGCAGACGCGCCTCCCTTCAGACCACTGCCCCACGCCTGGGGTGACACGCAGCCTGGCCCACGTGCAGCAGCGCCGTCCCGTCGCTTCAGTCCACCTGGCGGCCGAGGAGCAACTCACGGCGTGGTCCCGTGGGTTCCCGTCCGTGTCTGAAGCACAGGCTCTTGCACACACCACACCTGTGCCCACCTGCCCCCTTCTCCCCAGGAGCCATGAGCCCCAACCAGCCACATGTCCTGGGCACACCCCTCACTCTGCAAACTGATCGCTTCAGGGCAAGAATTCAGCCTTTGCCCTGTTTTCTGTATGAGCTGTGTTTCGGCGTGCCCAGCCCATCTCGGTAGACAGAGAGAAGGAAGCGCCTCAGGAGCTCGCAGCTCTTTATTGCCAAACTTCCCTCACGGGCATGCGGGCTGCTTCCACGTCCAGCCCACGGGCGGCACTGCTGCCACAAACACTCATGGGTAAGCACCACCGGCCCACGTCGCCCAGGGGTCAGGCTGTGGTCTCGCCGACTTGCGGGAGTGGATCTGCGGTCCTGCCCGAGGGCTCTCGCAGTCACCCACTGAGGCCCTGCCCCACCCCACCCTGCCATCGAGTGCCCTCCCCCGTCTGTAGGACTCAGCCGGTCTCTCTCTCTCTGCACTGCCGTCCTCTTGCCGGACGTCATGCTGAGCGGCCATGCGCAGGTGGGGCCAGCAGTAGGGTCGGGGGCTCCCTTCGGGCCTGGGCTCCAGTGCTACTGGCAATGAATCTGGAACTAACGCTATGTAAGGTATCTTCACACAGAAATACACACAGATGAGGCCACAGATTGGCCAGCCCATGACAGTGTGACCAGCGGCTCGCAGGGACCTCGCAGGAGAAGCTGCTAACTCATGTCCACCGGGACTCGCCCGGCTGAACGCCGCGAAGAACCACCACCTGAGAGCACTTGTGTTTGGTTCTCTCGGGCACCCACCTGGGGGTGGCGCACCGCCAGACTGTTCCCCCGGCAGCTGCCCACTAGCAAGCACACGAGGGCCCCAGGTACCCTTTCTGTTCCGTGCTCTACCTCTGCCCCCTACGGAGCAGCGGCCCCTCCTGGGGTTCGCGCTGCACTCCCCACGGAAGTGGCTGCGCGCCTCCCCCGAGCGCTGGCACGTGCGTCAGCTGCCCCCACAGAGACATCCACCCTGGGCCTCTGCCCGCTTCTCACACACGGTCCTTCCGTCTTCGTCCATTCTGCACATGAAACCCGCATCAGACACGGGAGCCCCACATTCTGCCCGTCCCGGGGGCGTCCCCATGGTGCCCGCAGGTCTCCAACGTCGGTGAGGCAAACCGATCGAGGTCTTCCCTCGCTGCTTGTGCCTGTGGTGCCGCATCCGCGGTGTTCACATGACAGTCCTGTCTGCGTGGACTGAGCTGGTGAAGACTTCCCCTCTCCAGCAGGGCTTCAGGGAGTCGTGGACGGGCACCGGGAGCCTCAGAGTTGGGGGTGGAGGGCCGGAGCGGCAGCTGTGGACTGACCTGTTTGCGGGACCTCATGGCCGCCTCCTCCAGCGTCTCCGCGGCCTCAAACTTGCCCTGGCGCCGGTAGAGCGCCCCGAGGTTCTTCAGGGTGGTGGTGACCGTGGGGCTGCAAGAGAGCACACGCGGGACGCTTGAGCGGCCAGGACAGCAGCTTACGTTTGGCTAAAAATCCTTTCAGTTTCTTCGACCCTGTTTCCCAAGTAGAATCGGAACAAGCTCCCATCTCCAGCACCCCGACCACCAGGGCTGTGCAGGCGAGGCCGCTGCAGGGGCCTCCCTCCTGCAGCCATGGCTGCTCGGACCGCAGTCGCTCGTCAGCGGGAACGTCCATGAGGCTGACCGGTGGCCGCCATGCCTCCTGGACAAGGGTGCGTCTGTGTCCAGAGGACGTGGAGGGGACAGAGCGAACCCGAGCCTCAGCGCTGACGGGAAGACGCGCGGAGCACGGCAGGGCCACACTGTACAAGGCAGCCGCACTGCAGAGCAGGGAGCCTGTTCGCTGTGGCGCAGATACATGTCCGGTGACAGGCACATGGCCTCCAAAGCAGCAGCAGGGGGCGCGAGCTTGTGACTCTGGGATTTGTTGAGCGCTGTGGGGCACTCAGATGGGGGTCAGAGAGCCCCCCTGAAACCAGTGACGGCACGTAGAGCCCTACAGGGGATTCGCCGTCCAGACAGGACAGAGCACACAGGCGGGCCTGGCGGGGGAGGCTGGGGCTCGTGGCGCCCTCTGCAGGCACCGAGGCCGGGCGAGGGCAGCGAGGGCAGGAGGTGTGGCTTCGGGTCTCCTTGCGGAGCATTTGGAAAATGCTGGCTCTCACAGGTCTGCAGGCCTGACCACTGTGCAGCCGCCTCAGACGAGGCCCCTGCCCCGCCATGTGGGAGGAGCCCTGGACAAAGCAGTGTGCGGGGGCAGAGCCCGTGTTTCACCCACACTGCGGTGGCTGTCCTTAGTGTCTTGTACTGGAATCTGGGGAAACCAGACGGTGCAAGCACACCGCCCGGGGCCACCGCGCATTCCGAGGTCAGCTGCGGCTGTCCAAGACAGTGCCAGCAGCGTCCCCAGCTGGCCGTGTCTCAGACACTGGGGACAGACATACCTGTCGACTTTGCAGGCTTTGTACCAGCCACCGTACTCCCCGAACGAGGGCCCGTCCTTCTGCTTCCCCTGAGTCAGAACAGGTCGCTGCAGGTGAGAGGGTCTCCGGAAGCACCCTCCGCCCCCCACCCCCGGGCAAACCCCAGGACAGTGCGCTCTTACTTTGCACTCTTCTCTCTCTTCTGCGTGCATCCAGATGGGCTTGTTCTCGTCTGTGGAAGGAAGCACAGCCCTGTGAGCAGGGGCTGGTGCGCTGCACTGGCCGCAAGGTCCTGCTGTTTCCCGTGATCCTTCTCAGACCCGCCTCCCCACACCTGGGCGGGGACGCTCACAGGGAGGACACCGCCTGGGAGGACACCCCCAGAGCACAGCGTGCAGGCGGGGCCATCTCGTGTGCTCGGCACTCAGAAGACGCGGAGTCTCGTGTACCAGACCTGGTAGGCACTGCCAGCACACGGACGCAGGCAGCGCCCCCACCATGACACCCCTGCAACGCTGGAACCTGCACACGCCACTCGGGCTCCAAAATCGGAGCGACCGGTGTGAAGCAGGGGTCTGACGAGGAGGGTGAACGTCGGGAGCGAGAGCAGCAGAGACACCCGTCGGTGCTCCCGTAACATCTCCCCCACTCGCCCTAGCTGGGGCGGCTCAGCGGACTGAGTGCCAACCTGCAAACTGAAGGGTCGCCAGTTTGATTCCCAGTCAGAACACGTGCCTAGGTTGTGGGCCAGGTCCCCGACCGGGGGCGCACAAGAGGCAACTGAGGTATGTCTCATATACTGATGTTTCTCTCCCTCTCTTCCCTTCTCTCTAAAAGTAAATAAATAAAATCTTCAAAAAATACATTAAAAAGTCTCCTTAACTTTTGAGAACGCTCACACACGCCACCCGCCCAAAGCTTCTGGATGACTCACGTGCCCTCAGCACGGAGTGTGGCTTCAACCCACACAGCCCCGGCCCAGGGAGACGCGACAACCTGAGGGCACACACGGGCGACGACAGGATGGGGGACTGCACGTCCCCCTCTGCGCGAGCTCCGGAGGTTCCCGCACAAGCACCTGCCAGGGGTTCTGGGGGGAGCCCACACACCCACCCAGTCCAACCACCCGCCAGCTGCCAGACACTGGGAAGTCACTCAGCGTGGGCGCCCCCGCCCTAGAGGGGGCGATGTCTGACCCACTGCACAGACTTGAAGAAACTACACGGGCATTCACGTGTAAACTGCTGAACACACACACCAGACGGGTCACGTCTCAGGTGAAGAGCGAGACGTGGTAAGTGACCAGGTTTCTGCTGCGCTTCGGTTCGGGTGGTTTCAGGACCAGGGGAGTGGGGCTGCCCCTCTCGACAGCCCGCAGAGCACACAGCCCTTCCTTGCAATTAGGTGTTTTTAAGCGTAGGCCTAAGGGAGTGAGTGGGAGAGAGCAGAGTCCTGACAACCCGTCGCAGCTGCTGGCTCCACGAGCGTGCACAGTGAGCACACCAATGCCCTGAGTGCAGCCTCGCTGCCGACGACTCACCAGGCCGCAGAGCCAGAGCAGGCGCCGTGGGCGCGAGCCGGTCCCGCGACAGTGCAGGTCACGCCCGGGCTGAGGAGGACGCATGCAGCACACGCGCCTCCTGCCTCCCTTTTGTTGGCTGTGTGGAGGGAAGTCCAAGTACGGGAAGCTGCTTTTACCTAGAGCCCCACCAGCTAGACTGCTTTTAGCGTAAAAAAGCCAGCAGATCGCCAAGAAACCAGGGCTCCCAAGGACAAGAACCCTCAGGGTGGCCTGGGGTCCCCACAAAGCAGGCCGCTGCCTCGGACGGGAATGCGCAGCCCTCCCCTGCCCACACCTGCCGCGCCACGTTCTCATCAGAACGTCCTGGTCCGTGTGGTAACAGGGAAAACTGCCACACTTTTCAGAAGTGATTTCCAGAAACTCTTTCTACAGAAGACAAAGTCCATGAACCGAAACCCTGTCTCCCGAACCACCCACTCGAAGGTCTCCTGCACACCAGACACGGCCGTCCCCTCCGAGGGCCCACGCAACACCCACACTGCAGGAGAAGCGAACACCTGCGTGACACACACAGTGTCTTGTCGAGCGACGGGCACCCTGTGAAACAGCCGCCCACAACCGTGTGTGAGCACCCACGGCACTGTGAGGGGTAGAAAGCGGACAGGCCGCAGCTCCTCAGGACCCTCGAAGAACCCAGCAGGCCTGGGGTGGGTGGCTAATGAGCATTTCTGACAGGTCCCTGCTGGCACTTCAACAACCACTGGATTACAGAACATTCTAGAAAGCCTGAAGGATTCTGGGAGGTTTTCTAGAACTGAAGCATCCAGGTTGTGCCTGAAACAAGTGTGGGCCCTGCAGAGGGCAGCGTGGAGAGCTGGGCGGTGGGTGGACATCGCATGGGCCAGGGCCACAGGCCAGGGTGCGGAGATGCGGGACAAGGACGCAACTGTCCCCCTGCCCCCCGAGGACGCACGGGGGAGCTGACGAGCCCTCGGCTGGGCCACGACTTGCCCTCTAAGCGTGGGAAGTCGTTCCTGAAGACCTAACGCACAGCCCTGGACCAACGTGACGACGCCAGGCCAGGTCCCACCCACTCGGCAACGGGCCGTTCCTCACCGTCAACAGAGCCGAACTCCCGCTCGTGCGCGCGGGTGAGAATCTCCTTGTACAGCGTCTCCGCCTGCTTGAACTTCCCCTGCTTCAGGTAGCAGGAGGCCTGCAAGGAGACACGGTGCTCAGGGGCTCCCCATGCACACGGAGCACCCCTCCCGCGAGGCCAAACCACGAACAGTGCAGCCCCCGAGACAGCCGTTCCGGGGGCACGGGCACTGCGGACAGCTGCGGCAGCACACACAGGACAACGCCAGAGAGAGCGAGAGCGAGAGAGCGAGAGCAAGAGAGAGCGTGCGCGCCCCGCCCGCACCAGGTTATTCTTCGTCTTGGCCACGTTGGGGTCGTCGGGCCCCAGCTGCGTCTGGTAGATGTCCAGGGCGCGCCGGTAGTAGTGCTCCACCTCCTCGTACTTGCCCTGGTTCTGGCACAGCAGGGCCAAGTTGTTCAGCTGCTTGGCCACATCGGGGTGGTCCTTCCCCAAAACCTGAGGACAGAAGGCCGTGCTAGGACACCCACCCCTCGCTGCGCCCCCCCATTCGGCCCCCCAGTGCAGGAAGGGCCCTTCTAAGCAGAAACACGAAGACGCCTCACTGCCAGGCTTACAGCCCTTAAATGGCTAACCGTGCCCAGCAACCCTAAAAGGAGCGCAGCCGCAACGTGCTGAGCTCTCTGACAGGGGCGGGCGGTGCTGACTTCCTTTGCACACTGTAGCTTCTTTACTTCTCACGGACCCGACAGGCAGGGGATGTCACCGTCGCATTCTGAATTGCAGGAAGGCAGGCAGCCTCTTTGAATGCTCAGTAATGCGGCTGCCATGCTCCAGAGCAGCCCAGACTCGGCTGGCCCTGTCTGACTCCTTCCTGCACACACAACCCTCTGAAGGAAGCCCCTGTCGCATGTGTGGCCGGCACATGCCTTCCCGAGGAGCCCCGACCGAGGGCGTCTGAAGCCGGCCCACAGCACCACCATCACGCTTCAGACCCACCTGCAGGGCCTGCGACCTCGCTGTGCCACCTGCCGACGCCGCCCGTGCCCCCCCCCCCCCCGGGCAACCACTCGCCCTTCAGGCCCCTCTCTAGGCCCCTTGGACGGGACTCCCTCCCTCCAAGTCGGGGAGACCTCCGCCCAGCCCCCCAGTTGGCTCACAGGCACATTGCCTGGTTGCTTGCTCCCTCTGAAAGTCCCCGAAACTGTCTCATCACATGCGACCCTCCCCTCCCCAGGGAAGTGTGGGCCTGGGAGGGCAGACCGCTTCTCCTGGACGCAGCCCCCGGCACGTGAATGGCACATTCTTCCTGGCACCGGAGCCAGAGACCCCCCCTCAGCCCCATGCCTCCACATGGGCGCCCCCAGGACGCGTGCGGCCTTCCCGTCCTCATGGGCAACTCTGAGCTCGGTCCCTGGGGCGCTGTGGGAGCCGCCCCCAGAGTCCCGGACCTGGACTCCAAAGAACCCTGGCCCTCGACCCCACCAGCTCCATGCGAGAGGGCGGCGCCCCCTGCTGCCAGGTTCTGTGCAGTGCACTGAGCCCGGGGAGGGGCCGATGACTCCGACCACACAGGGCCACCAAGTCCTCCACAACCGTCTCCTGCGTGGATGGAAGAGCAAACCCACGGGACCAGACCAGGCCGACCAGCGGACCCCCAGCCGGGGCCTGTGGCTCTTCACTCCACCCGGTGCTCTCCCTGAACCTCACCCCGGCGCCGTGCAATCGGACTGCTTCGCTGGACTCTCGTGCAGAGGGCAGCGTGAGGAGGGTTCACCTGGGGTATGAGAGCGCCCCCCCCAGCCCCTTGCCGTGGCTGCATATCACATGGTTGAGAACTCAGTGTCACCAGTGAGTAACCACACAGACACACCCAGTGCCATGGCGCCCTGGTCGCCCCTGGCACAGACCGACACCCGCAAGCGCAGGCACACCAGGCACCACTGAGACGACCGGGTAGCGGCTCTCAGCACCGAGTGCCGTGAGCAGGAGCAGCTGGCGTGCACAGCACGCCACCTGCTTTGTCCACGGCCACGTGCGTCTCGGGTCTGAAAACAACAGTTTCATGTGTTAAGGTTTCTTCAGCCCACGTGCTGACTTCTCTTCCTGGCAGGCACATGCCCGCTGTCAAAGGAGCCACCAGTCCTGAGATGGCCCCCCTTCCATATCCACGCCAGGCCCCTGCAGGTGGGGGGCACGCAGACACAGTGGACACGGCCCCCCAGGGCCTACCCCTGCCCACCTGATCACATGTCAAC
Organism: Micronycteris hirsuta; assembly: GCA_004026765.1. Taxonomy (NCBI): domain Eukaryota; kingdom Metazoa; phylum Chordata; class Mammalia; order Chiroptera; family Phyllostomidae; genus Micronycteris; species Micronycteris hirsuta. The sequence continues at coordinate 75,125 of PVJI01007635.1, forward strand.
CTGCTGGACCACCCACCTTACGGACGAGTCATGTCCAGTAAAGGGTCAGGAACGACACACCCAGGGGTCACTTCTCAAAACATAAAACCTATGCGCTCTGCGGGCACCCCCAGGGCCCGCCCCGAGCACGCAGGCGCCCCACGCACCTTCTCCCGGATCTCCAGGGCCCTTTTACACAGCGGCTCTGCCTCCTTGTACTTCCCTCTCTTGCCGTAAAGCACCGCCAGGTTGTTCAGAGTCGCTGCCACCTGCAATACAGGGCGCCGCGCAGGGGTGAGTGTGACGAGCCTGGGCCGGCCGGGCACGCGGACCACGCCGCAGCCAGGGCGCTGCCGCGTGCCGATCGGACAGAGCGTGCTGCGGGGCCAGAGCCAAATCAACGGGGTCACGATTATTTTTCATGAATTTCACTGGAAACCACCAAGCCAACCAAAACAGATCTGGACGCAAGTCTCACCAGATTTTAATAAAAAGGAGGGTAAATTCTTCAGGAGAAATTTACAGGCGTGCATGTGATTTGGGGCAGGCCCCAGAGCTGCAGCACAGGCCCCTAGCGGCGTGGGCCAGCTGCGCCCCGTGCCCCTGCCTCGGCAGCAGGGGCCCTACCTGCGCCATCTAGTGGACAGGCAGCGTTGAACCCTTCCCTGTTGAGTTCAACAACACAGTGAGCTCCGCAGTGAAAGTCACTGGGAAAACACGCAAACGCACTGGAGAGGCAGGCATACACACCGCGGGGTGGTCCTTGCCCAGAGTCTTCTCGCGGATGGCCAGGGCGTCGTTCAGCAGGTTCGCCGCGTCTTTGTACTTGTTCTGGTCTCTAAAAGGGAAAATGGACCGTCAGCGTCTGCCGGGCGGGGCCAGCTGCCCCCGCCCCTCCCCACCCGAGCGGTGCCGCCGCCACCTCTGCGTGCAGTATGGGGACGAAACAGAGCCCCAGGAAAGTTCCATCTCCGGCCCACGTCCTCTGTCCCGTGGCCACTGAGCAGGGAGCGGAGCTGAAGGCCCCTGGAGACCAGGAGTCATGCATCCATTTGCAGGGCCCGGCCTAAAGTCTTACGCAGACTCGGGTCTCAAAGCTGTTGAACTGGAGCCACCGACCAGTGCAGACAGAGGAAGCAGGTGACACCCCACGCAACCAGGATGCACACAGCAAACGGGTCCTGCCGTCCATCGTTGCCCCTCCCAGGCCCCCTGACCACCTGACTTGCTCTGCCTCAGGTGGGGGTGGCTAAGACATGAGCAGACAAGGGGCCCCAGGGCCACAGGGCAAACTAGCTCCACCCGATGTGCCCTGCCCTCAGCCTCAAGGTGCCATGCTCGGGGAGGAGAGAAGACAGAGCTCCAAGAACCCTGGCGCACAAGTGGCCTGAGAGGGGCAGGGACACAGGGTCGGGGCGTGACACAGCCAAGTGGGACCCCGGGTTCAGGAAGGGGAGGGCACTAGCAGGCCCGAGGAAGCGGGGCGGGGGGGGGGGGGGGGGGGGGGGGGGGGGGGGGGGGGGGGGGGGGGGGGGGGGGGGGGGGGGGGGGGGGGGGGGGGGGG